>OY740772.1:37445626-37760626 GCA_963513935.1 Aphrophora alni | reverse complement strand
GATATTTGTAAACATCATTTTAGTATTTCTGATTTGTAAGCTAAATAATAAAACATGGTTTGATAAAAATTCATTATTTTATATTTTACACAATTTTAAGTACAAACAGTATTAAAAATGTTCAAATTTAAATAGAGTGTTCATAAAACGTGTTGCAAAACTTCGGAAGGAAGTAGAATATCAAAATAAGACATCAAAAGAAACAAAATGTTACCAGTGAAACATCCAAATAACGGACACTGCTTGGACCACATAAAATGTCCGCTATCAGGAGAGATGCAGTTATATAGGCCGGCTGATAACGCATTGTAAACCACTAGAATAGCGTTTTGTTACGATATTGTAGGAAACTTAATTAAATGGTGAACCAAAATCATATAATATGTTCATTAAACCTACCGTATAATAAAGCAGATTACTTTAATGCGTATACGGTCAATAAAAGTCAAATAAATTAAATATTGGTATTGTTTCACGACTGTCTACTCTATTATCAAAGTTTTTATAGTAAAACAAACATCATAATTGTTCTAATCTCATAAAAATACGCAATAAAACAGAAATATGTAAAATAAATAATAGTCTTTATTTATTAATCATTTTGTACTACAGTACTGAATAAACAAATAGGCAAACTAGGAAAATGTAAATTTAAAAAGAGGAGAAAAATAAACTATGTATGGTTAGGTTAGGTTAGGTACGTTTTAGTTTGAGAGACATCACAATATTCACAATACACAACTATAGGCTACTATAGACTGTGTTAGGATTAGATACATACTAGAGTAAAAATATAATAATTAGGAAAATATTTTAAGTAGAAGCTATACATGAAACCCAGAATAGTGACAGGTATTGTGAAATAAGTAAGAAAATGGTGAAATGCTTGCCTTGCATGGGCAACCTACTTTGCAAGGCAGGTCAAAGAGATATAAGCGACGAGTCAAGAGAAGGGGGGATCAATCGATCAACTGCGGGAGCGAGCACGTCAGAGGGAACGTTCGAGGCCGGAACGAGGATCAGCCGTTGAAGCGATCAGACAAGGGCACGAAGGTTTTATTGGCGAGTTGGAGCTACCAATAATCTCCAAAGAGTAAAGCTGTAGTAGCGGCTTTACAGATTACAGAAAGGGTGAGCAAATAGACAACTTATCAAAGCTTGTAGTCATCAATATATATATTAAATTCATTTTCTTTTAATAGCTGGAACTATTCTGGGTTCATCTTTTAAATATATGCAATATAGATTTTAATTGTTATTTTAATATTTGAATAAATCAGGGAAACATGTTATATAGTTTAAACTTACATTGTATGTTATAATTGTAAAAGAATACAAAAAAAAGTATTTATTAACTCATAAACTGAACCACTGATTGCAAAGAACCCAATCCTAATAACAGCGAATGCTGCCACTTGGGCTGTCGGTAGCAAACCGCTACTAACCTGACCAAAAACATCAGTACTACCGGCGTACTTATATCTGAAGTCTTTTTTAAGATATTTTAATTACCTCGGCATGTTAATAAAGCCAATGACTACATAAATACTATAAGACACGACATGGCCATGTTAAATATTCTACGCTTATTCTTGAGTTGACCAATACCCGCTAGGAGGCGTTAATGTGACTGGCGCTAGGTGGCTCTACGGTCAAACAATGTTTCAGGCGGGTAAGAGAAAACGCACTGATGCCACATATGGGACCAGAGATGCGAGGGAAGGTCGAGAATCGCTTATCTCAGCGCACGAACTGACAACACTGACTATGCTGACGGAAGTAAGTGAGTAAGTAAATGAGAAGTCAAGCTGGTCAAGCACCTGCTGCTAGCGCTTTCTGATAGCTGTGTGTCAAACTTGTGACGAACAGCACCCGTAAAGCGTAGACTATTTCCCTATCCTATGTCGTGTCTTATAGTATTTATGTAGTCATTGATAAAGCTTAGAATCGATCACATTTAAAATAGGGTGAGGTATTTTTTGTTGAAAAGATGTCACATTAGAAAGTAGCGTTGGGAAATGTTTTTTTCCCTCCGCTTATGCTCTTCCGCACACCCCCCGCCCATCGCGCCAAGTGTCAGCGTTCGTGCCGGTATCTATACACACTGTTCTCACGGGAACTTAATTGAAACTGAATTCTTAAAGGACACCGACGACTGCTGTATAAAAGACACAAATAAAAGAAATCTAGTTTCCAGGAAGTCAACTTCCGGGTAATAACGATCAGGCATTGCAGTGTGCGTTTTGAGAAATCTACAATTTCCCAGAAAGGGGTGATATTTTATGCTCCGATGTCACAAGCAGATCCAATAATAAACTAACAAGGTGTTAGTATCGCTAGGTTACTTTGCGCGTTACATTTCACTAACTTTCTCGCGAGTTCATGATGGAAAGACGTTATCCTACGCGATATGGATACTAACAGCAATGACTACATAAATACTAGTATTTATGTACAGTAGTCATTGCTAACAGTAAGATAGGTTTTTAGTGATTAAGAATCTTCACTATTTGGGAGGATAGGCGACATTGTCCATACAAGATTTTCCACTTTACGCGAAAAACACAGTTTTTTTAAATAGTTGCAATATTGGTTCAATTTGTTCAAATTCATTAACAAGAGGTGTCAGTGATAATTAAACTTTTTTTTTAAATATTTTATAATGAAATGAGTGAATGTACGTAAAAGAGAAGCCAATGTTTATAAGGGCACTAAGAATTGGACTTTGGCCTACTCAGCAGATCGTTCATCACAAATTGCATTAGCCATTAGATAAATCAAACGGGAGCCATGTGTCACTGACAAATCCTATAAATAACGTTGTTTGCTAATGTTGATGAACAACTCCCCATCCGCACATTTCCTAGTACTGCTCATTACAACCTACATTCGCGAAATATAACTATTGCAATAGTAACCACAGATCATGGACCCCAGAACACGTTATATATACACGATAAACAAATAAATAAGTAACGAATGTTGAAAATAAATTAAATCTTTTTGTAGATTTCAGCTCCTGTTTTTGTAACCAAAACACAGAGTTCAGACATTCAACTAAACACAAATGAATAATACGTACCTACTCCTATACTTTCCCACATATAATTATTATAGATAAAGTTGTATGATTGTTCAAATAATTGGTGTTGAGTTTTGTGGATATATCCGTTTTGAGGCTCCTGGGTTCAAAAAATTATTTCTGTCGTATAGTCCAGTGCTGCACGAACGCACTGGACGAACGCGTAGACAGATTTTAATGAAATTTGGTATATGAGCAAATATTACAATTTCGAAACTTTTTTTATGACTCAAAAAATTGGGGATAGCAGCTTTAAGAAAAAAAATATACACATAATTAAAAATAGACTATAGCGATTTTAATGAAATTTCACTTAAGCCTCTAAATGTAGCCTCATATTTGATGGGTCCATAATGCTACTTACCTAGCTCTATCATATAATGTAATAAGCGGATTCTCTAAATGTAATCCCATAAAGTTGGTTTCCTGGGCTTGTAGGAAATGGTGTAATATGTTGGTACAGTATCCTCAATTAATTTGAGAATGTCTGTCTGTCACTGTCGGCGAGAGTAAAGAAGTCCCCTCAGCCAGGACGGCACCAGTGTGTTGATGTAACCGCACGTTATTTGCAGGCGCTCGTCTTGAGGGCTAGGCTCCGCGCTGTCCAAACATTTCTTGTCGCAGGGAGTTTTATTTCTGCTAATATGGCATCCCTGTACAACGGCTGTTGAGTGACCCAACGCAGATGCAACTCCGAGACTCCGATGCAAGTATAGTTGTGGAACGGTCGGAGTGAGGCGGAGATTCGGTCAACTGGCACAAATCGGCTTAGCTTGCCCGGGCCCCATTGTTGGGGCATCCTTACTGACCTGCGGGGAGACAATAGGCACTGACTCATAATATATTTGTCCAGTACAAATATTTATCTTAGACAATTTTTAATAATTATTGACAAAAACAAATATAACTACGACTTTTGTCATAAAATGCTGTGAATTCTGATATAAAATCTCAAATAAATCGGTTTATTTTTGCTTATACAAGCATATACAACAAGTATTGTTATTGACAAAACTGAAAAATTATTATTAATTTATGTGAGATTAATAAATGTAGTCTCTCCAACCATAAACGCTTGTTTTGCCAACTTTATGTTAGTTGTCCAAGCCTTTTTTACAGTGTGGGAGTGTGGCCGGCAGCACACCAAGTAGAAATTTTTTTTTTTGTTGCTCTCCATACTCCTTTATTTTGAGTAGGTATTGTCTTCTCCGTTGCACTATGTCTTCCCTTTCAATAAGGATCGACCTGCGTTGCCTTTTCACAAACTTAAAGCCTAGATCGTTCATAAGTTTTCTCGTTGTACGAGCACTTACGTTTGGAAGATCGGCATCAGCGTTTATCATTGCAGTGATCTAACACAATTAAATAGATACAATGAAGGAAAATGTCACTTCGCCATTTTACATGTTTTGCGACAGTTAATGTGAGCGCAGAATGTCGTGTGCGACGGAGCGTGGCGCCGATTCAAGTAAGCGCCTGCAATTTTCGGATAGGCCAAAACTCAGGGGACTTCTTTACTCTCGCCGACAGTAATCGCCGTTGAAACGTGGATACTTATGAAATACGCCTTATCCTTAGGAAGTGTTTTGGTGTGAGCGAAGCAAATTTAGCAATTTATTTAATTATATAAATATTATTTTAGACAGTATCAATGGACCATTTTAACTTTTGATTGCCCACTACCGAATAATATTTTAGATAACTATATTAGTTTTGCTTAATTTTTAATGTGTTTTTCAATAAATGTGGTTTTTATTTATTTATTTTTCATTGGTTTTGGGTATGTGTGAGAAGTTAGTGAAATGTTTTAACGGCATTTATTTTTCAAACTAATAAACAGATTTGTCAATTCAATCATTAAGCCATTGATAGCCTAAGTTTATAATCTACGCATATCAGTAGACATTTCCCTTACACCGAGCGGATGAAAAACCAATTTTTAAATTTAAAATGAAAGCGTTTAAAAAATATCCATAAAACACCCCTTTCTTTTATGACACAATGGAACTACAAACCAAAAATTTTAAGGAAAATAATTACACTATTTTAAAGATATTCCCATCCAAACTATGTTCACATGAATACTTGGGATTCAGTCTCGTATTCAATAATAGCTTAGCAGAGTGAGAGAGAGAGAGAGAGGTTGTCGCCCCAAGATCGAACACATGTGTAGAGTGCACGCGGGTTTATGAGGTACTTGCCCTCAGTGAGTCCAGTCGCAGGCCGAAGTTACGACGCATTACTTCACGCCATTGTTCTAAATCTAGGCCTACCCGACCTGTATTCTTATTGAAATGTTTCTGTTTGTAAGATAGACGATTGGAAAGTTTTATGGTTCCACAAATACAGTTTTTACTTTGTAGCGAGAGATCGTGATGCTATCTGATGCGTTAAAAAATCGATACAGAGTTTTTCTACGTTTTGAAGATTTCTGAGCTCGAGTAAATAATGTCCTAACCCGGGAATGATATCTGTCCATCGTCTGTTGCAGCACTTTGATTGTTCAGATGTAGTATTGGGGGATATGTAACCATACGGTACATCAAGACGACGGTTTTTTGATAACTTGAATTTTGAGAATAGACCGCTACTAAAACTCATAATCCGGCGCCAACAATATTAATCAAATGTAGCTAAAATGTACGCCTCCAAGAACCCAAATAAAACGTATTGGCCAACATTTCTCCAAAAATACTGGTTTAGAAATTTCAGTAAACAAAAGCAAATAGTCAAATATCTAATTTACCTTTTATTATCTGATTAATCCTTTAGAAATGTTTTTAAAGTTGTATTTTTTTTTTTAAACATTTTTTGTTTTTGTAAAACTGTGTAAAAAATATTAAGAAATTGATTTTAACAACTTTATTTAGTTTCGCATTTTTCCCACATCAAAAAGATCGCATGGTCTAGATGAAATAATTCTAAGTACTGTACTCGTTTCCTTCAGTAACTCATATAGATGGACATGTTTAAATAATGGACCGAAAGAAGAGCTGACAGAATTATTTTATTTTATTTTCGGAAAATATACTACGTTTTATACAAACTGTTTTTTGTAAAAATCTTTATGGTTCTTAGTGATTTTTTTTCCATTTATTAAATTTTTTTATAGTGCTTTCTAAAGCGGAAGCACTTCGTAATAAATTTTGGAAGAAGACTTCAAAACCTTGATAAAATCTCCTTATGTACAATATTTTAATGATACCAGGTCCTGTATATCAATATATTTATTTACATTCTACCATGATTCAGTTCTCAATTAGCGATTACTTGGTGCCAGAACTAGAACAAACTGTAAGTTTATTTCTCACACCTCAAAAAGTACACTTTTCCACTCACCAGCGACACCAGCGTAAGTGGTTTTGATTAAATCGAGCTTTTAATGGTGACAGTCAAAATTAATTTTCGTTGCCAAATAATCGTGAACCATAATATTTGTTTACTTACCGTATTAGTCTATATCAATTTTTATTCTATTCAAATTGTTTATAGTCGGTCCGCATGTTTGGGCCAAAGAATTGGTCATACAACAGTCGATAAAAAGAAAACCTTTTTTTGGGGCTCAGGGTACTTCAAACGGATTATATCCACACAAAAATTGACTTCAATTTTTTTATCAATCACATAACTTTCCCACATAATCTTATAAATACAAATATAATTTAGCAAAGCCTAAAGAATTCCTCTGCACCCACTCAACCTACAGAGATGGGGATGGTCTCTTTGTAAAGCTAAAGGTCTAAGAATCAATAGTATTAAAAGAACATGACCGTGTGACCTAACCTACAGCCACAAGGGCACTTTTTTAATGTTTTTGAAGTGAAAACTTCTATTGTCGCGTTGGGTACTTTTTGGGATGGACTTTTTCAATAGAAAACGCGTCACGCACCGTAATGCAACTTTAATATATAGAGACAACGGATACGCACGCACAGCTTATATATAAACTCATATATCTACGAAAATTATTGCACAAACTTTCTCAAAATTCACATACATAGTCAAAATAAAATTAATGCAAAAATATTGCACAAACTTTCTCACATACCCATACGTATTAAAACTAAAAATCTACGAAAAATTATTGCACTAACTTTCTCAAATCACATACATAGTTAAACTAAAATCAATGTAAAAATATCGCACAAACTTTCTCACATACCCATATATATTAAAACTAAAAAACTAATATTGCACTTACTTTCTCAAACTCATATACATAGTCAAACTAAAATCAATGCAAAAATATTGCACAAACTTTCTCACATACCCATACATATTAAAACTAAAAATCTACGAAAAATATTGCACTAACTTTCTCAAAATTCATATACATAGTCAAACTAAAATCAATGCAAAAATATTGCACAAACTTTCTCACATACCCATACGTATTAAAACTAAAAATCTACGAAAAATTATTGCACTAACTTTCTCAAATCACAGGCATAGTTAAACTAAAATCAATGCAAAAATATCCCACAAACTTTCTCACATACCCATACATATTAAAACTAAAAATCTACGAAAAATTATTGCACTAACTTTCTCAAATCACATACATAGTTAAACTAAAATCAATGTAAAAATATCGGACAAACTTTCTCACATACCCATATATATTAAAACTAAAAAACTAATATTGCACTAACTTTCTCAAACTCATATACATAGTCAAACTAAAATCAATGCAAAAATATTGCACAAACTTTCTCACATACCCATACATATTAAAACTAAAAATCTACGAAAAATTATTGCACTAACTTTCTCAAATCACATACATAGTTAAACTAAAATCAATGTAAAAATATCGCACAAACTTTCTCACATACCCATATATATTAAAACTAAAAAACTAATATTGCACTAACTTTCTCAAAATTCGCATACATAGTTAAACTAGTATAAATGAAAAAATATAGCAAAAACTTTCTCACATACCCATACATATTAAAACTAAAAATCTACGAAAAATTATTGCACTAACTTTCTCAAATCACATACATAGTCAAACTAAAATCAATGCAAAAATATTGCACAAACTTTCTCACATACCCATACATATTAAAACAAAAATCTACGAAAAATATTGCACTAACTTTCTCAAAATCACATACATAGTTAAACTAAAATCAATGCAAAAATATTGCACAAACTTTCTCACATACCCATACATATTAAAACTAAAAATCTATAGTGTCTTTTCTAGAATACAATATAAATAGTAATGAAAATAATGTAAATGACATACGACAAAATGATACAATGGTTATTGAAGATATAACCAATGATGATATTTAATTCAACAATGTAATATTACATATATATATAATACAAAAAATAAAAATAAACAAAATTTATTTATCCTTTTCATAATTTATTTATAACATGAATTTGAAAATATATATGTTCATAGACAACGCAGTTAGTGCAAAGTAACAATACGTTATTTATTATTTTATACCCTTAACAGCACACACACACACACACACACAAAAAAAATTACGATAACCTCTTAATCTATAAGCGTTACATACTGTTCATACAAGTTTTCACTTCTAACGTGTGGTCTTAAGCCGCGTTTACACTGGAGTTGCAAACACGTGTTGACGACAAAATATTGCCGATTTTTGTTGCGTAAATGAAAACAGCTCTAATTTTGTCTGCAACAAAACAAGTTGCAGACAGATTTGGGATGTCTGCAACTAAATTTTTGTTTTCCACCGAGAGTCGGTAAAGATCAAAGAATTGCAACAAATGTTGGCAATATGTGTCGTTGACAAAAGTTGCAGTGACAAATTACGGTGCAACAAAAGTTGCAGACATCCCCTCAGCCCCCCGCTCCACCAGCCAGTACCACGTGACTGTCCTGGCGCTGGCGATGCCGCATTCAGTATCGCTCACTAGGCGGATACAGTTTAACGCTATTCAAGTATTCAAAATCACTGCTGGCCATCCTTAAAAAATTCTTCACACTTCCGTCCGTTCTCAGTTCACCTGTCAACGGGTCACAGTCATCCTCCTTCAAATCTTTCAACAAGTCACTTCCACTGTACACGCATCAATTAATACGTTTTTACTCTTAATGAAGGCCTTACCCAGTACCTACGGAGTGCACGTTGTTTTGTCAATAACAGCATCCTCCACGTCAACACTCGCCAACTTGACTGACTGGACGAGTGTTGCCTTTCTGTTGCAGATAAAAGTTGCAGTGGAACAGAAGGGACAATGTATTTTGTCTGCAATAAAAAGTCGGCAACAAAATGTTGCAGACAAAAAATTGCAGACTAAATGTCTGCAACTCCAGTGTAAACGCGGCTTTAAGCACACCCAGTATTTTTTTTTTTTAGCGACAACCCTATTAATCTTTATTTCTGGAGTTCTACCGGTCCAATTTTCATGCGGTTTGTATTAAATGAAAGAACATTTTGCCATTACTGTATTTGGAAAAGATTATGAATTATGAAATGTCAAATTTATTTTATTTCTATATTTAAAAAAACATTTTTTAAACATACATTATCATTTCCCATTCAGGCACCAGTCACGATTAATACATTTAATGTATTGCACTTAATCATCTGTTTGGTTTGAAGTAAGCATTGTTATATAGGTTGCTATGGTAACTTAATTTGTAAGTAAAATTACAAAATCAAGTTTAAAACGTTTTCCAAATGGTTTCACATTGGCCTAACCTATTTTTGTGCACTAAAAAACAACCTACAGAGGTAAGGATGGTCTCATTAGAAAGCTTAGGGTCTGAGGATCAATAGTAGTATTGTTATATAGATGACCTAATCCACGGCCACAAGGACAAATTTGCGGGGAATTTGAAATGGTTTTTGGCGACAACCATATTAAAAAAAAATCATTTTAATAAAAAAGACGAAATGCAAAAATGAGGCAATACTCGTAAGGGGGCATAAGTCCGTTGCCCTAGGACAATTTGTTTCCTAACACTTCAGAAATAGCCGACCTAGGGAGGGATTTTTACCTAGTTATGCATATCATATATTATGTGGGAAAGTAAAAAGGAGTTGTTCGAGAGTTGATAAAAAAACAACTCAATTTATACGATTCTATCATCGACATCATTATAGCAAAGAAAGAGAGAATGATGTAAAAGATTAATTAAGTTAATACAAGTAAATTATTGTAAATCGTGTTATTGCTAATCATTATTAATAATAAATCACCAATATCTAGATCACTTATTATACACAATTAATGTTTTATAGTCGTGACTACCCATAATGACAGTTGCCTATATTTTACGTATGTATATCACTGAGTGAAAATACATTAAAAAAAAATTTTTTAAATGTCTATACGGAATTTATTGAATTTTTTGTCTCGAGATATGGTAAAAATCTGCAAATACACACCAAATCTGATTAAAATCTTGGGTTGTAGAGGACTACGACATCATTCCAAAAACCACTTTTTAGGACATAAGGGAATTAAAAACGGATATATCCACAATAAACTAGAGATCAATTTATTTAGTCATCAAGTAACTTTCTCTGTTAAGCATATGTGGAAAAAATAATAATGAAATGTACATAATGGTATATTTCATCACTAGGACCAAAAGTGAAGCTTTTCAATACAAGCTCAAGTTTAACGGCCGGAAAATGAGCGAAGATCGAAAAGCTACTTTTGGTCCTAGTGATGAAATATATTTTTCACTACCCTACTACGAGTTCAGCTGTTTTCGTTATGTGTTTACAACCCGAGAAACATCATATTTTCAACAGCTGTCTGATTTTCCACTCTAGAGTGGAAAATGTTATTTTCTGCACTAGCAGATGATGTTGAAAATAGCTGTGGTAAACTAAGATGCGTTGAAAAGCTCTTGTGTATTCTAGTAAATTACCAAGATTAAATAAAAAAAATTAATTTAATGCATAATAGCAAACCAATATGTCCTCTACAATAAGTCCACCTGAATTAAATTTTACATAGAAAAATAATCAGCTGTAAAATATCCTTTAACATATAGGCCTAAAATATGATTTAAAAAACCTCTAGTGTGTTCTAGTAAACTACCAAGATCCGTTTAATTTTTTTTTTAACGATGTCTCGTTTTTATTCCGCAGTGTAGTGAAAAGTATCGTTCAAAACACGAGCGAAATTGTTTTGCATATTCTCGACCATATTTGACGTGCTCGATAAATCTCGCACTTCAAACATATGGTCTCGAACATGCAAAACCCCACTTTCCACTCTTGTTATGAAATATACTATTTCGTTATACTGCAAATAATATAAGAAAACTATTTCACAAAAACTAAAATGTTAAAACCTATTTGCCTTCAAATCGATAGTAACAGCTGTTTTAACGGTTATTTACAATCGAGAGTATCGGTTGTTTTTATAGATGCTTTACAATTTTATTGTTAATTAATTCGTATAAACGAAGTAACAGTTGATGACCTCAACTTCAGCTGTTTTTAGATCCTAGGACTAAAAAAAACAACTTTAGCATCTCAATGCATGTATTGAAAACAGCTGTTTTTGAATCAGTATGACGAAAAATACTTTACAAGACTGTAGCCCTATTTAATTCAACCTAAAACTTGTAAAGACAAAGGAGCCTTTAGTTTCACAAAACAGACAAATTAATAGTAGTTGTGGGAAAAAAAAAACTTATTAATACCTACAGTTAATATTATGTATATATTTTTTTTATAACAATTTGATAAACTATTTTAACAGTACACAACATGCCCTACTGGAACTGCTTACAGACACGTTACGCCTTGATTAGTGGCCAACTTGTACCTAGTGAGAGTATGGGCGACTAACAAACAACTCGATGTAAAAACCTCAATCCTCAGTATTAGAGATGAAATAAACTGTTACTTTTTAGTTAAAGGTTATTTCGTTACCAATATTGGTCTGGAACTAAATAAATAGTTACTCAGTAACACTTATTGGGGTTTGGGACCCCACATAACCTAAGAGTATTCTTATGAAGCAGTCTTTGTTATTGACGAACTTTGCTTTATTAATATAATATATTACAGATACATTTTTAACATATATCTACAATCATAAATTGTTTGAAAACTATGATAGATAATGTTTTTTACTTTAGTAACAAATAACTTATTTCCAATTTATCGATCCCTTAACTACTGGTATCATTTTTATACAAAAATGCAATGACATCCCTTCAACTTAAAACAAAAGTATTTAATTACGTGAGTTCTATAACTAATACTATTCAATTATCAACAAAAAAATTTCCAATAATTAACCAAGGATATTGCATGTATCAATAACTTAGAAACTGTGAAGGCCAACGGAAACTGTTAGTGATTCTTTTATGTAATAACGAAAGTAATTCTTAACGGATTCTCCAGAACAAAGTGAGCAGCAGTAACCATTTGGTGCTGGTTGACAGTTGAGTACTGTTAGGCGGCTTACATTCTACTAAGTCTTATTTCGTAGGTTACTCTCTGGAAAAACAAAGTTATTTGTTACCGAGTAACCAACTATTACAGGTAGAAGAACTGAATAACCAAAAGGAACCAATAACTGTTTAGTGCTTGAGTGTTTGTTTAGATGGTAAGAATGGGTGGGTAGAAGGAAAGGGGTGAAAAACCCATTACATATCTTTCTTTATATCTTTCTCCTTCATTCAAACACAAACTTCTTCTGAGAATTTGGCAGTCTGTATGGTTCTGAGGGCAGTGCTCACCCCCCCCTCTCCAAGTCTCCTTTTGGCTCTTCTCTCAGTTTTCTCTCCTTTTTGAATGATCTGTGTGTCCCTGTCATCTACCTACCTACAAAGAGACACATTAAGAAAATAAACTAAAAGAAATCCATGAAATCACAACATGTTCTGAGAATAACCCGATAAGAAAATAACCGTTATTTCAAATTTGAGAGAATTATTTACGTTTTACAAAACCTGTATTTTTTTAGCCATAATTTTTTAATTTATATTGTGAAAAGTTCACATGAGTATCTTTGGATGGTGATTTTAAAACTGCAACAAATTAACTAAGTTATTGTGCAACTCTTTGTGACATGAAGTTATTGATAGAGAAGAATTTAAATTTAGATTCCATTTTTTCCCTCCATTTTTCAATTTTTTATTAAGAATTTAAAGCTGCCATTTTTCAATTTACACTACCACTTTCTTCAAAATCTCATCCTTTAGAAATTTGTAATAATGGGTAATTTTTTAGTTAACCTGTTTTCAGAAAGTGTAGATTTTTACATTAGCGTCTTCACTTTTACTGATGTTTGTGTTTTGATCACGAATTATAAACTGTTCAATTAGCTATAGAAAGAAAAAGAAAAGTTGTTTACTATATATACGAAAATAAACAATTAATTTGTGAAATAGCTTTAGCTTTAGAGATCTAGCCTATTAGTTTAGCTTTAATGTACAGAATACGAACACCCAGATGGAGGACAGTACATCCATATTTGGATTTCTGTACCATATTAACAACTTAGAGGACAAACCAACCAAAGTAAGTACTAGATGAATGTATGAAGATGAAAAAAAGCATTGTCTCTCAATGAATCTAAGGATATTGATGCTACTGAGCTGTATCTGCTGGGGGAGAAGAACTTTTCTAACCTTAAGTTGTTCAAGACATACCTCAGGTCGTCAATGACAAAAGAAATACTGAAGGACTATATCAATCCAACAGGAATTATCACATCGACCTTTAATAAACTAGTTTCTACATTTTCGAAGCTTAAATTAGAAAAAAGAAAATATAATATTTAGTCTCTTGTAGTTCTAACTCTGTTAGTTTTTACTTGTTTATATTTTAATATTGACAAACATTCAATATACTTATCTCTAATTTTTTGTCAAAAAAAACATATTAAGTACTGGTGTAATTGTATGATTTTATATATATATTTATATATGTAAATAATGTGGCTTGTATACAATTTCGTAAAAAATCCTATTATACATTAAAAGTCAAAAGGTTCATGGGTTTGAATTTTAACTAGGTATTGTATAGTTAGTTATAGGTATAAATAAGTGCCAACCATTGTGGGAGAAGGGAGGGCTTAAAGATATTTCGCCTAGGGCATCAAGTTATCTTGCACCGCCCCTTGTGGCCAATAATATAAAATAAAAACAAAGTATACACACTACAAATTTGCAACACTTTTATTTTCCTATACATTTTTTAAATACCAGCTTAATATATGTTATGTTAAAGAATTTCTAAAATTAAATTACTTTGACTTTTAAAAAATGTCCCAAAACAAATATTTATTGAAATACATGTAGGTAAGACCTTAATAATGATATATTAAAGCATATGGGAAGTACGTTAGACTTAATCTAGCCTCATATCTATCAAATTGCTACTATAAAATCGAATAAAAAACTCCAGTAGTCTATTCAGTTTTTTACTGCATATGTCTGGTCCCTAGCTTTAGATAACTTGCTAATAATATGTGTTGTAATAATAAGTATTGTATGAGTGTGTAGGCTCTATTTGCTTGTCAATTTTCACAAATATCTCTTGTGTGGAGTTGAGCTTGTACATTTTTTAATTTAATATGCTTAAAGAATTAAGATATATATGCTTCATGGTATACTTGTGCACTATAAAGTCCAATGACACATTACCCATCTTATCAATTCACCAAACTCCTGTACTGGCCATATTAGGGCTAGTTTCAACTAATTCAAAAGGACTTCTAAAAATAACAATAACAAACTGTGTTTTGCAAAGCTACAGGTGGGCATGGTAGAACTAAAATTTGTTAATATCGGTCATTTGTCTACTTTGGACCTTCATTGACCATAACTCCACAAGTTACCTTCGATTAAACAACTTCCTTATAGAACCTTCACCAAAGAAGAAGCATCATGCTCCAATTTCAACCTATCAGAACAAAACAATAATTTTCTCTGATTAATTTGAAATTAGGTCTGTTAATTGAATTAATACTGTTTTAAGTCAAATGTTATATTTAACTAGGAAGATGAAAGGTCTGTCAACATCCAATAATAAGTATCTTTACTAAACTTCTGTTTATGTCAAACTTTAAGAACAAATACTATTCTGTAGACTGGCTTCGAAACTTGTACCCAGTATCAACCATAAATCACATTTAGTCATTTCTTTAAGCTCCAAGACGATTCCATAACATAATGGATCTTTAGAGATAAAGGCAGATCCTGGCCAAGAAAAGACCATGTCCTTTAATGGACAAAAATCCCTATTTCGATTAAGACTCTAAGGGTAAACATAGCAAACACTAGTCCAAATATTCTGAACATTACCTGAGTAAGAACTTCATTATGCAAACTAACATAAGGTCTTTTGTCTTGTTTAAGGAGAATAGTGAAAATTAGAGTTTCTTTCACACCACAACTGAAAATGTTATGTAATGTACGCTTCATCATAGATATTTTTATAGTTATAGGCTCTTGGATGTAGTAGTTATCACTACAATGCCATCAATATAACTTTGATATTTATTGTTATAGTTCTGATTTTAATGGTCATATAGATGTTTATAGATTTTTTTGATAACATAATTGACATTTTACTTCTGACTGAAACTTTCTGATACATTCCATGATAGATTTATTTTGATGCACTGGCTTTGGTTTGTATATGGATTATATTATATATCTATTTGAACTTTTTATATATTACACTTTTATCTTAACATACAAAATCATGTTATACAGATTTCCGACCAAAAAACAATACGGTATATGTAAACATTTTTTTAGGACTTTTATGTTATATATATAAGCAAAACATGCCTATTGCATTAAATTTAGGGTGTTTTTAGTTTAAAATTTGTCTGTGTAAATATATGTTTACATAGGTATTCTGTTTATTTAAATATACTAAGCAAAACCTGTAGAAAACTCACAATCAAAATTATAGAAAACCATTAATCTCCAGTGCAAGAAAATTCTTAATAAGTTAACATTACAATGACTAGTTAAAATCCTCATTTGAAAACATCATGTCAGATATTAAGAGTAGGAAATTAGTATTTTTCATTAATTATTATTTGCTATGGTTCCTAACAACCATGGCTACACTTTTTATATCTCAGTGCCATTAATTACCATTTTACCTACCAATCACTAATGAATTACCATTTTAATGATTTTTTTTATAAAACATTAGAAACTTATTAAAAAAGCAATAATATTAAAAAATTTCTTCTGTACAAAGTACAGTAGTTAAAATGTCAAAGTGTTTTATTAATGATCCATAATCATGTTCTGTAGAATTTTTTGGAGCTATTTAATATAAAGACCTTAATAACAAGAATTTTCGTAAGCTGACTTTATGAATTTTAAAACAGACTATACTAATTGTGTACTAATTGCAACTAATTATGATAATACAGTCAGCGAAACATCTTCCTAAGGTGTTTTTTTATTGAAATATTGAAAGTTAAACCACTTTTGCTCAACATTTATGTTTAAATTGTTATTAAACAGTAGCGCACCGAATTAACAGGTTTATCACTGAGTTTATTGGTCTACAAGTTCTAAAGTTAAACACCATTTTTGTTCATAATTGTTTCAAGAGAAAAACCGGTACTTACGTATTAACGCCACCGCAGCAGAAGTTGCGCTAATGCGCATGCGCCAATAAAGAGCAAACTGGTTTAAGGGAAGCAGAATTCCATTTTTTTCAGCTTTGAGATTCATATACTGTACTTTCATTTTATGACTTGTCGCAAAAATTTTAGAATTTATCTTTGGAGGTAGAAAATGATTGTCTATTTATTAGACTGAACACATTAACATATTAAGAACTTAAGTTGTAACACTTGATAGTGTATACCAAGTAAAGACATGGGCTAGGACATGATCACAAATCAATATTGCTAGAGGTTAGGTCAGGTTTTATACTTACAGTATAAGATATTTTATTCAATTTTCAGAGGGAATTAAAATTCATAAAACCATTGCTGTGTTCATTGAGAAGTAAAATATTAAAAAAAAAAATAAATAAATAGATGAGAACATTCACACAATTCTTTGACTGTTATAAATTTAATATGGGATATTTATTGTAAAGTTTTATGACATAACTTTTTAAAATTGGTAATCATATTCTATTCTAAAGACAATTTTATAAATTGTTAACTTAATGACAATTCACTAAATTGTTTTTAAAAAGTGATACCTTCTATTAATGTAGTAGGTAATTATTTGTTTATAAAAAAAATCGTGTACAAAAGCCTACTATTATTTTCAAAACTAACTACAAGAATTGTCAGCATTTAAAAATAATTTGGTTTAATGTCAAAATAATATGTAGCACATGATAAATTCAAAAATATTTACATCATCTACACAATATGGCTTTCAGTTTAAAAGGAAATGGATTTTATACTATAAAACTTCAGAATTTATTGGAAAATAAAATTGGATTTACTGGACAAAAAAGATCACAAGGTAGGTTATTGCCAGGTCCCAGGAGACGCAATGCCAAAATCTAAGATTAACGTGAAAATCAATATAATACCTAAAGTATGAAATACTAACTTTAACTGCTAGTCTGTTTCTTTAGCCAAATTTGAATATAATTAAAAATAATTATAATATAAATTCTACCTTCCACTGCATCTCCTTAAATTCTTTTATAATCTAATGTAGATTATTTAAAAAACTGATAAACCAAACAAGTCACACTAAAACACGAATTTCATCATTCAAAATCCAGTCAGTTCTCTTCTACGAATCAGCTGACTAACTCACTGTCAATTCTGCCAATGGAAAACACAATATATACCAAAGCAGAATCATGTATTACATTAAAGTAATAAAAAAGTTATAATTTCAAATTATATTACCATAATAAGTCAAAATTTCAAAAATTTGATTTGCTGCGATTATTTATGGTTATAAAATGAAAGATTTTTAAACAAAACGTAGTTCTATTTTTATTCGTAATATGTGAAACTAACATGTTCTAAACGCCAAACAATTGCCTTTCTTTCCTTTTATTATTATAAAACATTGCTATTTTTTTTTAATACATCAATCGCGTAACTTTACTTTCGTAATTTTTTTTATGCTTGACCAGAGATATTACTATAGACTTTTAGTTATATTTTTTAATCTTTTTCCATGAGTACAAAGCATTATTTAATTAGTTCATTTTACTATTAACGTATTAAAATTAATTAAATACTGTAGTAATTAAATTTTATTTTAACGTCATTTTATTATTTTATACTGACGTCATTTTAAATTTATTTAATCTAGTTTAAGTTTGTCAGCCTGATTTTTTGCTTCCAGCTTCATGATTCATAATAAGAAATAGAATAGAATAGATGGAAAGAGGTATATGAATAGATTAGATAATTATATTGGTACAATTGGTAGTTGAATAGTTCCTAGTATGCGACCATTGTGTTTCCTATAACAGAAAGAAGGAAGATAAATAATTGTAGAGCACGAGTCACGAGATTTATTGGTTATATTTATTTTACAAATATTGTTTTATTTGTTGAAATGGCCGAAGTGCAAACAACAGAGAAGGTATATTTTACTGTGCTAAGTCTAATCTTACCTAACCTTTATTTTATAAATTAGTTCACCGATTATGGTAAATTTGGTGGATTATTAATGTATTGTGGATTTTATTTAGGGATATTAAAATTGTAAATATCTAATGTACGAAATTATTGTTTTTATTATTAAAAATTATGCCTTGCATTCAAATAATCAGTTCATAATATTTGTCTGAGGAAAAGTTTAAGTCCCAAAATGCATTTCTTAACTGTCAAATAACACATTGAAAACAAGGGAATCTAGCTGTTATTAGCTTAAATACAGCTCTGATAATGAAATCATAAGATAATATTTATGAGAAATCCTAAGATAATATTAATAACTATGGTCACGGTGTCAAGTGTCATCACTTAATGTTTATTATTAGAAATATCTATACTATTATATAAAAATCTAATGGTGTCTGTCTGTGTGTGTTTTACTCAATCACGTAAAAACTACTGGACCCATTGAGCTGAAATTGTACATGGACAATCATAGTGTCCCTGGTTAAAGCATAGGCCTATTTTTATTTAGAAATTCCATCAGGGCACCCCCCCACTGGCCTTGAAAACTCCCTTAACACTTAATTATCAATACTTCATTATATAATACAAATATACGTCAACCAGTATGAAGACGGGATATTCTGCTAGTATATTATAAATAAATATGAATATTATGGTAAATATGCAGGAGACATGTCGGATCGATTTTAAGTGTGAAATCTTAGCATTTCACCTTCAAAATTATGTTTTTCATAATAATTTTCGAATGTATCGGAAAACACTATTTTGAAGACAAAATGCTGAGATTTTGCACTTAAAATTGATCGGACATGTCTCCTGCATATTCAACAATATTATTTGTCATGGCATATTCCAGACCGTGTAAGGTTCCCATATTAGTGTGTGATGGGATGCATGCACATTACATCTCTCTTGACAGGTTAAATATCACTACGCTGTATGAGTTCATAGTTCATAATAAATAATATTATATTTCCCAGATAGGTTTAATGACCTTCCCAGACCTGTAGTTCCTTTACTAGGTTTAGTTAGGTAACCATACATATGGTTATATATATATATATATATATATATATATATATATATATATATATATATATATTAGTTGGACAAACGTTAGCCATAAAATTCATATTTTCACTGTCAAATAGCACATTCAAAACAAGCTATTCTAGCTGTTGTTAGGTTATGATGTGTTAACTCATAAGTTTATTTCCAAACAATGACATCTGTGTCGGAAGACACTTTTCAAATCACAAAATACATTATTTTAGTAGAAATTAAGAAATTATAAAAGTACAAAATCCAACTTAGGTTATTTGACAACTACCTTCGTCAAGGATAAAATAAAGCAAAAGCTTAAAGTTTCAAAATATTTTAATAATATAAATAAGCTACAATTGTTTCGCCTTGCGGCATTATCGGGCAACTGCCTTCGTCATTGTCAAAGTGGGATCATTTGTTTAATCTTATGAATATTACATTGCTCTTTGAGACCTAGTAAAGGAACTACAGGTCTGGGAAGGTAACTATTTAGGTATATATCGGGTGAGCCAGAAGTTATGCAACCATGAATTCAAAAACATTTGTGGCCCGTAAACCGGAATGTCTTACGGGAGTGTTTGCAGAGCCTCAAAGCAGTTGATACTCTCCGTATCGCATTCACGTTGAGCATGAGATTCAAGAACTTGATAAGATTTAAACAAAAATCAGTTATAAATTTTAAAAACGTCTCTCACAATTTTACCAAGTACAGTATTGCTAAAAAACTAGTAATTTATACCAAAACCAAAATATATAATTCAATATATATAATAATAAATTGATATAATTCAATCCATGACAATTACCTTCGTACTATTAATAAAGGAAGCAGCTAAACAAAAATCTAGATTTTCGAGTGGACACAAAACATAATCATTATTATTTACAGATAAATCCATTCACAGAGACTTTACAGTTTTCATTATTTTTTAGTGTAGGCCTATTTTACAAACTATATTTTGAGTATTTTTGGAGCAGGCCTGTCATTAGAGGTATTATAGTATAAATACAAGACCTATTGTCTATGTATAATTGGAAATTACTGTATGCTTACATATAGCCTATATATACCATTCAAAACACTTTATATTTACATACTTAAATAAAATAGTTATGTATTTTAATTTTCTTTATTTTTAGCTTTCAAGATTTAATGTTAATTTTCAGTTTATTGCATTAATAATTTGGGTAAATATACAGGAGAGTTGTCCGATCGATTTAAGTGTGAAATCTGTGCATTTTATCTTCAAAATAGCAGTTTTTTAGAGCATTCATAACAAAGCTAGGTAGTTCTTTAACTAGGTCTGGTTAGGTAACCATATACAATAGGCCTACATGATTGATACTAAATGATATTAGTTTGACAGTTCTTTAAACAGAACTATTTTCGTGGAATAGAAAAAAAAAATCGATAGATTTTACTTAAAATTGATGAAATATGTGTCAAAATTATCTCAAAATGCCATAAAACAGTCATTTTAAATCACTGTTTTCACAAATAATGAATTGGGAAACATAAAAAGTGACTAACTTTGTTAAAAATGATCGAAATCATCATCGAAAAAAAAAAAAAAAGTCATTTTTAAGACAAAATGTAGAGATTTTGCACTTTAATCAATCAGACAACTCTCCTATATATTTACTATAATTTGTTGTAAAACTAGTTACTATAATTAATTATAAACCTATTGATAATTGCATTTATTGAATACTTAAGATATGTTTGTTGATAATATCAATGTTTATCTGTTTCTTCTCTCAAGCAATAGGGTACCATTTTTGTTTTCACAGATTCTGTTAGGCTAACAAGTTATTATATACCTTCCCAGACCAGTGGTAGCTCTAGCGGGTAGGCCCGGGCCTACTCAACTTATTTGGTTTTTGGCCGGTGACACGCCTAAATGTACATATTACCGTTTTAAGGTGTATTAACGAGCTGTATGGTTTACTTTGATTTAAATATTATTTCTCAACAACTACTTTTGTGACACTTATAGGCAATAAAATATATTATATAGGTATTATAAAATAACAAACATATTTTTATTTTTCATAGTTGACCTGGCTCCATAGTTTTAAAATTAACAGTGTGGTGTATGCTTTTATCTTCAATAAGCAGTCCCCCCTTATCCTAGGGGGTATTTACCCATGTCCCCCGCCATAGTCATGACACCCCTAAACTGTGCCTACCCAAAAAATAAATCCTGAAGCCGCCCCTGTCCCAGACCTTTGTCTTTTTATTTACATCTCATGATTTATACTAATGTAACGTACAGCGTAAAACATAAACATAGACTGGTAATGTAGTCACAAACTTGACTCACGTTGTCATTGTACACATTCGTCACAACCCGAAAAGCCTAAATTCCTTGTGTCTTAAATTGTAACTTTCTTCAATATTAATGGATTTTGAGACTTGAAAATTGTTTTATGTTGTTGAAAAAATATCAGATTAATGACAAACATGGTAAATATTTTAAGTTTGCATAGTTTGTAGCATCTAAAAAATAGGGCGAACTTCAATGTATAAATCTGAATTACTTATTAGATGCATATTACAGTCAGTCATTGATTATAAGTTTACCTTAGTTTATGACTAATAGGCTGGATTTCTTTATAGCAACCAAATTAAAATAATGTACAGTACCGGTAGGCCTACACATAACGCCTGTACTAACACTAGGTCTTTAACTCAGTTTATGTCAAACATCATTAATAACTGTCTTCAGCCTGGCCACCTTTCTATTTAAAATGGAGTTTAAGTATGCTTCTCATAATTTAGTTTGAATGTTTACATACATGATGTTAGTTTTGGTTTGTTATTAGGTGTAGTGTAATCATTTGATAATAAGCTGTGACATCATTTAGATTTGCCCTAAAAGATAAAAAAGTCACAATATAGTTTACACCTTATAAATAAGTTTGATGACAGCCAGTTTGCACAACTAAACTAAACTGTGAACATAAGAATTATTTGCAGTGAAACATGTTTAATTTAATTTGAGGCTCCAATGCCTTTTTATGGTGGGCCTAATATTATCGAGTCTAAAGCTGAAATTTATCTTATGTTTTTAAAATTTAAATATAAGTTTTGTAATATATATTTCTTTCTATAGCTTAAGTTGTTGAATAAATAGGAGTGAATATTTGTTTAGTTTTTAATATGTTTGTTGAAGGACAAGAATGTTAAAAAATTGAAGAGAGAATTGGAAGGTTGGCGAGAAATCATACTTCATGCAAATTCTGTGCTACTTTGGGAGAAAAACTGGCATCCAGGACTTATTGCAGGCATCTCAACTGCCTTATTTTTGTATGTAGACTAGACCTATGGTGAAGATTCTTTAATAGACTTATTATAACTAAGAGCTGAAAATAATCAATAGCCTAATTATTGTTAAAAAATGTCTGTAAAGACAACATAATTGTTAAAATTTTCTTTTTTGAGTTTTGCTACAGCTGAGCATAATTGTTAGCTCTTCATCTTTGAGATATAACCTACTATTGATAAACGTAATTGTTAGTATATCTTCATTTGGGTTGTGCTATAGATGAAAATAATATTGTATGTACTGTATCTTTTTAGTTTATCACAGGCTGTAGTGGAGATATTTAAAATTAGTGTAAGTATTATTTGTATATTATCGGTTAAGAAACAAGACCACCTAATGCAAATTTTACAATAGAGCTAATAAACTTTGTCAATTTTACTGATAACAGTATTTTTTAAATTCTTTTAAGATTTACTTGTTTAAATGTTAAAATGAGCTTAATAATGAACATTATAAGATATTTTCATGTTTTAAAATTCTTTGGAGGTAGGCAGTGTTCTCTTTATTGTTAGGGGACTTTGGTAGTTTTAAAACCAAATAAATCTGTTTAAAAAACAAGCCCTTATTAATGTCAAGTCTTACTGGTATAAATAAAACTAAGTAGGTACCTAATGATAAAGTATGATGATAAAATAGTAATTACATTTTCTTTAAAGTGTTTTTGAGCTTATGCAGACGAAAAGGCATTATTAATAGTATTAAACAATCTATGAAATAAAATAGTAAAAAGTTATCAAAATAATACACTTGTAAATCATTTAAATTGTTTCTCTCTCTTCAGACCCATTTTCATAAGGAATGTTATCATAATAGAGTTAGCAATCAAGAGGGATGTGGAGTTTCAAATCTTTCAGATGGTCCCATTTATATTTCTTGATCTTCAATTAATTGTAATTTATTTAAAGGTGAGAAATCCACCGAATCTTCTTTCTTCTTGCTGGAAATTTTACATAATCATCATCAAAAATCAGTCTCTTGTATTCTATTGTCTCATCAGGGTTGTATCTTATAGCTTTGAGGTCATGGACCGTCGGATCTCCAGTTTTTTTACCTGGCCTGATCGAGTTTTGTTCTCTTTTTTTGGTTCAGAACTATATCAATAGTAGAATACACACTGTCAAATTCCATCATTGTGAATAAATATTTTTCTTCAATCACTACATTTGGTTTAGTTGTTAAATATGTAACAGAGCGTTTGACATTATTTTACTGTTGTTTTAATAACTGCAGCTATCTGACCATACGATTACTGGTTTCAAATCATCTTCCAGATTATCTACATCGCAAGGTGCAAAGGACGTAGCATTCAGATCCCACCAATATGTCATGATTTTTGTGAATGAACATTGTTAAATTGTATACATTGTAAGAATGGGACATCTCCAACCAATAAAAAATAATTTATTTAAGACTCGAAGTCTTCTTCTTAACTCTACTGATTGAGAAAGTGAACAGTGTTTACGAAATATTTCAAAACTTTAGTGTTTTCTTACTTATGTACTTATTAGGTACATTTTTTTTTTGGTACTTATTAGGTACCAAGGACCATTTTCCAAGGTAAGCCTGTCTCCTGTCCAAAATCTAACCAAAATAAAAAATAAGTAATGTATAGTTAATAATAAATAATATTTTGTAAATTGTGGTTTGTAAATATAGGTTCTTCTTGTGAGTAACGTATTAGAATTAAGAAATATATGTGGCAATTTATGTGAAAGATTAATGGATAAATACAAAAAGTAAACTTTTAATAGAAAAAGTCCTTTTATAGAAAAATGACAATATTTTTACATAATGCATTTCAATTTAACAAAGAAACAAATTATAGCATCATTGAAAATTCTAGAACAAAGGCATGTCTTGCGTATCGCATGATACTGCATATAATGAAGCAAAAAGAGACTTGTTATGCTGATTAGTTAAGAGTCATCGAATGTTCTGGAACAAGTAGTGTGATTATTACTGTAAAAACGTATTATTACTAATAATGGTAGTGTGAGGTTAAAAGAGCAAACAGAAATGATTTGGATTAATCAATAGGTATAACCTTTTATTTGTATTAGTCATGATCAAAATTTTAAATGAATTGAAATAAAAATATTTTTAATAACATATTTTTTAGTTTTAACAATGAAATTAAGTTTTCATGTTGCTATAATATTTTTTGGTCCTAATAATACTTTTTCGCTGAAGTTATAAAAGGGTTTACGTTATACCTGTTCTCTTCTTCCATGCTGTAATGCATTTTACTTTTGTGTGTGTTTCATCTTGTTTAGAAAACTATTTTCTAAACCCATTTCCAATAAAATGTGTTCACATTTGTGTATAACCCATCATCCTTCCTAGATTCATTTACATCACTGCTTGATAGTTTGTCCATCATTCTATCTGCATTAAGTCTAGAAAGCCTTAATAAAAAACTCTTAGTATGTTTTAATATCAAAACGGAAAAAGAACACATCAAAGGAAGTCTAGAAACACTCCCAATCTCCACAGTAAAATTTAAGACCTTTTATGATCCAATAATTTTTTAAAAAATTACTTAAACCAAAACAACTGAAATAAATTTTAATGTTTAAAGATATTCTACAGCTTAAAGTTCATTTAAAAACACACATTAATTAAACACAATTACACACTATTCTCGACTTAGTCACAATATGGTGTTATTACTCCCCACCCCATAAGCAAATTCTCCAACTAAAGGATATAAGCAGTGTATTTTTTTTGGACATATTTGTTATAATTCCGCATCATGTTGGAAAACCTGTGTTGTAAAAACATAGAAAAGACTACTGAATCCATAGAAACTAAAAACTCAATATCCCCAAAAAAGTCCCAGGTGGTGTTGTTTCTTAAACGACGATAAGTTATAGTCCATTTATATGTATCCACTATAATTTGAATAAAGACTGGCATAACATGTTTATTTTCCTGAAGGTTGGTTTCGCGAACTTCTAAGATTATGTATTTGACTCCAGTTAATAACACCCTTTGTATTTCCTCCATATGTTAAGTCTCACTCTAATCCTTATTAGCATAACAAACATAGTATAAACATTAAGTAACTAGAAAATACTGAATTATTGAATTTTAAACATGAGATATAATAATAAGTTTAATATCTTGATATTTTTGTGCTATAGAATACATCTAGATTTTTTTTGTTTTTATTTTTGTGGTGTTACAGTATTTTATGGCTTCTGGATCCATCACTACTTACAGCATTAAGTGGTGCATGTCTGTTGATAACACTGGTGGATTATACAGTGCCTGCTATTAGTGCTAACATTTTTAATCCTGTGAATTGGACGGGTGCAAAAGAGAAACAACTTGAAGATGTTTGTAAAGCTATTGTGATTAATACAACACTAATTGTTAGTGCTTGGAATGAATTCAGAGATTTAAAAACAGCTCGGCCTAAGGCGGTGAGTATGATATTTACATAAAATATATACACAATTTATTAAGATTTTGAAAAATATTAAATGTTACAAAATTTATCTTCTTCATTGGATTTTAATGATTGTTTAGTGTCAAATCTTAATTATATATATATATATATATATATATATATATATATATATATATATATATATAATGATAATAATAATATTAAGAGTATTTTTTGAATGTTTGTAAACTTATCTTGAAAACAGGCCGAAATTTTTTGGTGAAATTAGGCTACGGTTTTTGGATGGAAAAAAGCAATTTAGCTAGTATAAATAAATATTGAGCTTGACTTGTGAGATAACATTAGATGAAAAAAAAAACTTGAACACAAGATCTTACAAAAATTATGTTTACTTAATTAACCCCTTAATCCCCACGAACGAGATATGCCGGGCGTTACTAGTTTTCAGAGCAACCGTCACGGACTAGTTATCTCGTATTGAACTAATCAGCTGTTGTGTTTTATTTTTGACAGCTCATTTCCCACTTTTTCACTGATAAATGGACGTAAACAAGTTGTTGACTGTGCTGCTTATCTAGTACTGCATTCTGGCGGATTTTAGTGGTACCATAGGTCACAATAAGATCAGCTTGTAGTCTCAGTAAAACTCGTGCTCGTGGAAGCTTACGTTTACTGTGCGTGTATTTATAAATTGTTGTTTGTGGTGGTTATTTACTTGACAGTGTTACATGAGTGGTAATTAGTAGTCGTAATGGCCGGTGACATGCTTGAGGATGACGATTTATTATAGTTATTAGTTTTGCCCTTACGAAAACTTCTCATACGACGGTGACTGGATCAGTGACACCTCAATCCAAGACCGTGCGGTCGAGATGGCATTATTATTACACAGCTAATTGAAATAGATTCCAATGGTATCGTAAGTAACGAATCTATCCCCCCTGATTTTGATGACACTCCTAGCACCTCTAAAAGAGCCAGAAAACCCTGCCAAAAAAAAACTTAAAAATAATACTTTCAAACCCAAAAAAAGCGGATTTCAAAGAAGAAAAACAAATATCCTCATGTTTGGAATAATGATGTTTTTGTTCCTAAAAATCACCATTATGATGATACACAGAGTGGTATAGTTAGCCCACATTTATATTCCGATCCTTGCCGTGAAATAGACTGCTTTGATAAAATGTTTCCTGAAGAAACAAAAAAAATTATTGTAGGTCAAACGAACCGGCATTTTGAATATGTAATTTCAAATCGGGCCCCAACACCTAAATCAAGGCTTCAGAAATAGAAGCCTTTGACAGTAGAAGAGTTTAAAGTCTTTTTAGCTATTACTTTGCTTATTATGGTCTACAACAAAAAATATGTTTTGGAATATTATTGGTCTACTGACAAACTTCAGCTAAACTACATACCAAACCTTATGTCTCGAAAGAGGTATTGCACCATTTTGTGCCTTTTACATTTTTCAGACAACGCTCAGCAAAATCAGCACGGTAGACTTTCCAAAATAAAGGAACTGGTTGACATGTTTAGGAAAACATTTTCTACTAATTTCATTCCGTTTAGAAATTTGTGCATAGATGAAAGTTTACTAAAGTTCAAAGGCAGACTATCCTTCAAACAGTTTATACCATCTAAAAGAAGTAGGTTTGGTATAAAAACCTACGTTTTATATGACTGTGAGACAGGGTATGTGCTGGATCTCATTGTGTACACTGGAAAGGACAGTGAAATATAAAATACCGAAGACTTAGGCATTTCAGGAGCGATCGTGACTACTTTGCTTACACCGTACTTAAACAAGGGTCACTTATTGTTTGTCGACAATTGGTACAGTAGCCCTGATCTGTTCACGTACTTACACTTGAATAAGACCAATGCTTGTGGCACGGTTAGAGGTGAACGATTAGGGATGCCTCAGTTTCAACAAGAGTTAGAGGTTGGTCAAACTGAGACATGTAACGACACAACAAGTTTGGTTGTCAGATGGGTCGATAAACGGCAAGTCTTGATGATAACAAGTGAACATGTCGATGAAATGTTAGATAGTGGCAACGACGAACAGTTGAGATAGTGTTTAGCGGGAGGATGATTATGATTGAAGAGGAAGGGACCGAGTTAACAGATGAATTGGCAAAGACAGTTACTCATTCAGGAGCCGAAAATATATTAAGCCAATCTAGCGACTGGTTCGAGTGACAGAAAGGAGGAAACGTCATCCACTTGTTAGTGCTTTGCAGAATTCGAGACATAGCAGCCAGGAAAGCTCGCGGAGTTTTAAAACAAAAGAAAATGACAGACTACTTTAGAAGTAAGTTTGTAGAGTTAAGATTGTAAAATATTTTGTCATTTTCCTACAGTACAGTAATTATTAACTTACATTTATTACAATGAATGTTTTTGTAGAAGAATATAGCCGTTTTAAGTTACATTACTAATAATATCTTTATCATAAATAGACAGTGTATCATATAATTTACTGTACAGTACGGTACTGTATTTTGAAGACCTGACTAAATTTGTATAATAAATAGAGTTCCTGTAAATAGAAAATTTTAAAGTTTTACTATATTTTCCCAAACCAATCTTTCTTTAGTTAAAAAGAAATAACAGTACAGATATTCTGTGTTATAAACACTGTAAAATACTGTATGGTATTTTTATTGATCACCAATATTCTCCGGAAGTGTGGGAAATCTATTTCTGTTATCTGTCTATTCCCTCATCCATCACCCCATCGGTCCCGAGAATGACGGTTAACCAAGACTCTACTGTGATTGGAAAATAAGGGGGGACAAATTATATTAGGCCCATAGGCGTTTAATTAAGTAAGATAGTTTAATCCAGGACTGAAAAAAACATTGACAAAAATTGGGAGAGGAAATGCCAGTTTACAATACTATCTTCTTTTGTTAATAGAGGAGAGGGAGAGAGGACAAAACGTTGTAAAATTCATATTGCTCCATAAGACACTTTGTTTCCTCATTTTTCAACTTCACAAAGCCAATCACTTCCTCACTTTTTCCCCTATCCCCTTTCTATTCGATATCTTTTTCTAGGCGCATGTTATCTCCTATACTTTATTATTACAACTGATACAAAATACTTAAATATATAAAACATTGGCTACTATAATTGTTGCCATAATCACAAATTGAATTATTAATATCTCACATTTTAGAAAATTATCACATTGCTCAACTAGCGACCGTTAATTTTTGAAATTGATTCTGAGTCTCTTTCATCACCTATCGTATTAATATCACAATCCTAAGAGAACCTAGTTAAATCTACAAATTTTTCATGTCTTGGGTTTGACCCCCCTCACCTTTCCTATCAGGTCTCTTGACCAACTCTTGTTCTTTTATGATCCTGGCACTATAGAGTAGGTATTCAAAATTTAGAGGTCTTATTTTATTGTGCAGTAAATTACTCTTATATTTAACATTATCTTACTTGCTACTAAGTTAATTATTCGGTTTATTATGTTTTTTTATGCGGACATTATTATTTTTAACGATTTTGACTTAGTATTACAATTTTTAAGAAAAAAAGTAAAATATAAAAATTGTGACGCCCACAGCCTTTATCAAGCAATACATAAATGTCATATGGGTTCTTTTAACAATTTACAATATGGCATATATGTATGGCTGAAAATTATATATTGAGAAAATGGATCAATTTCCATACTTGTAGAAAGAAAAAAAGAAAAAGATCTTTCTGTAAGAAATGTCTTTAGAAAATTTTACATTCTATTGGAAACTTAATTTCCTTGCATCAAATGGCCCTTATAACTTAAAAACCATGTTTAAATTTCACACTACCACCTTACTTACCTACATCGTAAAGTAAACATAACTGATTAGGTAATAAGAATCCAAATTCTGTTTTCATTAAGTCTACATCTAAATACTAAGTTCAAATAACCTAATAAGTTTTTAATTTAGATAAGCTTCATGGCTTTAACTATTATGATACAGTAATTAATTGTATATTATTTATTTTCAGTATTATATTTTATCTATCAGCTGCCTTTCAATCCTGGCTTGGCTTGGTACTGCAGTCAACAATTTGGTGCTTACATATTTTGTTGGTAAGTTTTCAATATTTAATATACTATATACCAACTCACTGTGCTGTTAAACAAATTTTATTCTATTGATATTATATAATTGATTTTAAATGACTCTTTTTTTAGCTTCACAACTAGTAAGCTTGATGTTTGTTATACATCTAATTTGTCTACAACAAAAAATGATTGATTGATGGTTCTGTGTTCAGCCTGTGATGATGTCTGGCTCAGAATTTTTTTAACCCTAAAAGTAGCAGTGCAATTGGATTCCATTTTTGATCAGTTTTTAATCATTTAAAAAAAAATCATAAAAATTGTAATATGCGAAACACAAGTTGTTAATTTCTCAGGAAGATGAGAAGAATGTATCTATGTAATGAAAAAAGTGTTGTAAAGATTTTGGAGTTAGTATGTTAGGAATCAAAACATGTGCAAAAAATTTAATGAAAATCCCACAGAAACACACATACAAGGTGTTTGAAAAGTCTGGGTACGGCTTAATATTTTACAAACCATAGCAGAAAACATCTATAAACTTTGCACAGTGTCATATGGCAATGTAAACTATTTTTCCTTGCTATTGCCATAACATGACAACCATGGGGGGACGGGCCCACAGAGGAAGTCATAGGAATCTTAAATGTAAGCACGGGTCGAGTGATACCTCATTTCAAAGAGCTCAGTTAGTAGAGTTGAATGCCGCAAACCGCATCTCAAAAGATGTATCCAATCAGAAATAGCGGGTTGTTTTAGGTACACATTGTGAAGTACATTATGCGCTGCCATTTCTGACTGGATCGTCGTATTCAGATGCGGGAGGCGGCGTTTCACTCTACTAACTAATGTTTTCACTGACTTTTGTAACTAGCATTATTTAACTTACCACTTCATTTTAGAATTAATTTTTATTTTTTTTAAACCAGTCAGAAAAGGCAGCGCATTTCCAAAAGATTGCCAAAAATTATGTAATGAAGTTGTGAATCAAGTTAATCAATTTATAAAATTTACATGTTGAAAAATCAATTGTATATATATATATAGTAGTGTGTTTAATTGTATCTCCTTTTCTTGGACAATAGGCCCACTTAAAGGGGTTCCCCTTTCCTTCTCTTGACAAAACCAAAGGAAAAGTGCTTCATCAACTTTATCGTACTGGGATTGCCACGCTGTTTGCCGATTTTCAAGAGTCGCTTCAGAAGACGTAGTGCAATATTGTTGAAGCTTCGCACGATTTTTTTTCCAATCACAAATTGTAGCTTTACCAACGTTTAGCTCTTTTGGTAGTTTCGTCACACTTTCACCACTATCCAAACGTTTTAAAGCTTCCAGCTTGTCTTTAAGAGTCAACGTGTTATGTTTAAGTATAGTAGTCATTGCACTTTGCTTTCACAATTCACAAACACGATTAATTGGATCTAGTAATAGGATCAGCAGAACTGTTATGCTTTTGGTTGAAGGAGGGGGAGATTTATTGACACTAAAAAGGCACGGAGGATGGCGATTATAACACCAGAAGGTTATAAAGAAGATTCTGTGAACCGCAAGGTAGAAGATTTTTGAAAACCATTCATAAATAATACTGTTACAAGTGAAAAATTATACATAGATAATAATCGAAGAAACCATTGAGCTCACTGATTTTTCTATGAACCCATCAAATACATAATCAATAGGAGATGTCTAGGCCTACATATGAAACAGATCTCTCCATTAAGCAAAATGCATTACTCAAGCAAAGGATTAAATATCCAAAATAACACAAAGTTTCTATAAATATTAATTTCAGTATGATAATTATTGTTTAAAATAAATTATAGTTATGTATTGAGTTTATATTGGTTTTTGAAATAAAAAGATGTTATGATGAAAAGTATGTTATTTTTTTGGTGTAGTATAATGAAAAGTATCGTATGTAACTTACCCGGTAGGGTTTTCGGTTCTTGCATGAAAATCCTGCACTCGGCTGCACCTTGTGCGGAAACTATCATGCTATTTACTGAGCTTGTAACCGATTTTCTTTTTGTGCACTGTGAAATCCGATTGTGTTTAAACCCTCAAAAAGTTAGCGATTTTATAACCAACTTTTCTTCTATGTAAAAAAACTGTGAAATTTAAAAATTATATTAGTTTCTTTTTGTGTATTTTAATAACACTGAATATTTTTTCATGTTTTATTGTGATCTAGAAGAAATATTTGGTACCAACTTTCTGAATTTTATAATTTTCTTTATTTCAACTGAAATTCAATAAATTGTAATACACTTCTGTCTTCTTAATCATAATTACTCCATACATTTACTCTATGTTTGGGAATCTTGAGAACCTAGCTGGATTTACACCTAATCTTGGATTAGATCCTTCTGTTTCATCCGACCTTGACACTATTTAGTGCATTAAAGGGCTCAAGAGTCTTTATTTTATACTCTTTTCCTCTTTATATTTTTATTTTTTATAAAATGATGACAGAGAGGTTTTTTGTCTTTAAACAGCAAGGACATTACCTTTTTAAATTTAGTTTTAACTGCAGTTAAAAAAAATTGATTTCACAATTGTAAAACTGGTCTTTTAAAACTGTTTATAAAATCATCAGAATGTGTCTTAATTTTTTTTTTTTTTTTTTTTCAGTGACAACTGCTTTGCTAATACCTGGCTTAAAACATCATGGCATCCTATACAAGTACTACCAATTATTATTACACGCAGCTGCCAATATCCTTCGGGGACTCAATGGAGGAGAAAAATTGAAGACTAAATGATTTATTTTGTGTTTGAGTAATTCTTGTATAAAAACTTTTTAATTAACATATAACTCAATATTTTTCAGCTGCAGTGTACAAAAGTGTTAATTTAATTTGTGTGTACATTTAATATAAGGAGAGTGTGTATCTTATGATGTAACTTTTATTTATTTACTTTTACTTTTTTATAACACAATCTATTTTGTTTGTTTAATTAATCATTGTAAATAAATCTCGTTCTTTCGATGCCTTTAATTGTTTTCTTAACTTCCATATATTCTTTCTTATTATAAATTAAAATTACTTTTCTTTTCAATTAGATAGTATGGATCACTGTGTTGTATAAAAATTTTAATATTCAATTTTTATTATATAAGCCCTGTAATACCGGAAAAAGGTTAATTTGAATTAAATATTTAAAATAGCGGGTAATCGTATTGGGTGTAACATGAGTCAAAAACATGACTAATGATTCTGAATGTTAAACAAAGTAAATTCATAATAAAATAGATTTCCAAATATAAATAAATAATGATGTATATATTTTTAGGAAATTTAGTAATAAAAAGCCCTTAGAAACACATCTACTCTTGATTCCACGTTCACCTTTCAGTATGGGATAGCCATAAGCAATGCAATTCGAATGAGAGTTTCAGCGCTACTAGCCATAATGAAAATATTACAACGCTACTGGCTGGGCTGGTGCTTTCACTGTATCGGTAAAACACCCGCTTGACACCATGATGTTTACAGGTTGAGGTAGTAATTTGGCTATATCCCGTATAACACATACTGAATGGTGAACGTGGAACCAAGAATAGATCATTTTCAGAATATCTGTTTGTAGTCGGTTACAGTAGAACCTAATCAGTTGTGGTCATTAATCCAGACTAATTGTTGCTCTAAGTTGTCTGAAAGTTCAGAGCCAAGGAGTGGTTAAATACCCTGTAAAAAAACAGCTGTTAAATACCCAATTTTTCTTCATAACTTTTCTGCTGGAGCCTGAATTTCAATCCCTCATACATGTTAGTATCTAGTCTCAAATACTGTTCTATGTTTGTTTAATTTATTTATCATATGTAATATTGTTACCATGATATGATTTATTTTTTATATACATTGTTTAAGCAATGTTTTAATCTGAACTCTTAAAACATCTTAAAATTGTTTATGTTGTTTGAATTATAAAAGATTTGGAAGTCTTGTAATTAAAGTTTAGTTATATTTTATTACAAACAAATCGTTTTTCCTTTTTACTTATAATGTGTTTAAAAGATTATTAATCAGTTACAATAGGCTATGGGCCCAGGTGTAATGCTATTTATTTTAGGATGATTGTTTAGAAGTTAATTTTTTTTCCTTTTCAATAATTTATAGTAGCAAACAAAGTTATCAAAAACAATGGATTTTTCAAAACACATTAAACCTTTATGAAATGAGTTAGATTGGCCTATATGGAAAAGAAAATTGAGGGATTTGTTAGATTATCACGAAGGAGCTCTAGATGTCATTGATAAGAAGCTAGTGAAACCTGAACTATTGAAAGAAGATGGCAACAGAAATCAAGAAGCACAAAGAGATTTTAGAATTGTACCGTAAGGCAAACAGCTATACTAAATCAATGATTACAAGCTCAACGACAAAGTTTACAAGAAGATAATGGACCAAGAAACTGCCAGTGAGGAATGGGACATGCTTAAAGTAAATTTTAAAGTGACAGCAGCAAATTCAATTGTTCAAGGTATGTTCAGAATTTTTTAGTTTTAGTTGGTCTTAAGGACAAGATGTTTCATCCCATGTAGCCAAACTAATAAGAACTTATGGATTCAACTGAACAATGTATTAAAGAAGAAAGGTGAAAGTCAGTTGCCAGATCTATTGCTAGTTTGCAAAACTTTACACATCTTACCAAAGGAGTTCCAGAATTTTCAATCTAGTTGGATGATTTTAACCAAAGATGACAGCAAGAAATTTGATGATATGACTAATCAATTGTGCATGTTCGAAAGAAACTTTCTCAAGTTTTTTTTTTTTTTTTTTTTTTAATTATTTTTTTATTACAACTGAGGCATGCCTCATCTAGCAATTTTCCTTTATCATATGTGTTCGCTGTGTGCTGGGGTGCAGTCCGACGGCTGGTCCCAATGTGGTTACTGCCTAGTGAGGTCCATTGGCTTGGTCCTTTTCAGCCTTCTTGTGATGTTGTCACTGCGGTGCAGCAATTGGACAATCTCTGTATTCTTGTGCTGCTCTAGCCTGCGACGATGCTTAACAGAGAGCCTCTTGATGACTTCCTCAACAGGCTCAATGCCTAGGTCCTTATGTATGTTGTCATTCCTCACATACCATGGGGCGTTGACAATCATTCTCAATACTTTATTTTGGAAAACTTGTATTATGCTACTGTTGCTTTTCTTTGTACATCCCCAGAGTGGTGCACCATAGGTCCATATTGGTCTTAGAACTTGCTTGTACAATAGTATTTTGTTGCTTATTGACAGTTCGGAATTCCTTCCAAAAAGCCAATACATTTTCTCAAGAGTAAAAATGAAGGACAGTTTGAACCTGTTCAAGATGCCTTAACAGCTAAAGTAAATTGTAGATCTAGACAATTGACTCAGAAGACTGATACTAAAAGTAAAACAAAGATAGGGAGAATTTCTTATGTAATTACTGTAAGAAGAAAGGACATTGGTTAAAAGACTGTCGGAGTTGAATTGCTGATGGAAAACCTAATAAAATAAAGAGTGAGTCAAGCCAAGTCTAGTACAAATTTTGTTATTAATCAAATTATGAGTGTCAATAAAGACTGTTCAAATATTTTGTGAACAAAATCCAACAGTTTGGTGGATTGATAATGGAGCAACTAAACATGTTACTAATTGTCGGGACTATTTCATAGAATTTGAGAAGTTTACAGATTCTCACGGTATCAAAGCTGCTAGAAACAGGATCTGGATTATCACTTATTTTTCAGGAGTATATTATATTACTGTCACATAACTCAAGTAATATGGTTCTGTTTTCCAACTGGAAAACCACCATTGAAGCTCAATAAAATCTATTTCACCCAAAATAGTTTCCATTAATATTTTCTTCAATATTTCTTACGTTATTTTCTGTTTCTTGCTATCAGCTTCATTTCCACTTTCATTTTCATTTATTCAGTTGGAACCATTAGAGGGAGGAATATAGTCATCACTTTCACTCTGTTCTGATTAAGATTTTATTTCATTACCTAATAAATCGTCATACCATGTTCAATACTAATTTCAAAACTAGAAGCTGTAGTACCAGACTTATGTCCTTAGACCAGCCAGCCGGGAGCGTACACAACACCACTAGTCACTGGATAAACTTTTATCAGCTGATACTACACAAGGTCATGTCTAGACAACAACTGATGAGTGGAAAGTGTACTGCTATTAAGGAAGTGAGATAAAAAAAATAGATCCATGGAATTGTACATCTCATGGAAACAAACAAATTAATATTCATAGCGGTCTGTGAGACCATTCATGAAGTTAATAGTTAAATATTACAATTATTACTATGATATTATTATACTACTATCTATAGAAAAACTATAAAATCTTTCAATCTTTTACACATAGAGTTAAAGATTCTTTTTTTTTTCTAGAGTTATTTATTAATCAAAAATATATTGCTATAACATAAATTAAACTTTATATTCATTGGTTAAAAGTAAAACATAAAATCATTCCATGATAACTATTAACTGTATTATTAAAAAATGCATTTTCTAAACATATTATGTGAAGTATAACTTTTCATTATTGAGTAAACTCACATTTTTTTGAAATTAGATAGTTTAATTATAATATGAACTAAAGCGAGTGCCCTCCTACTTAAAATGATATTTTTTTCTTTTCTTCTTCGTAGGACATGAAATGTTGGTGCCTAAACATTATCATTTGTTCTTAATCGCTATCAAAAATTGAACAGTTCTTCAAATGAGTCCTAAAAAACAATAACATAAAATATATTAAAAGTGATTTACTGGCAAAGAGGCTAAGTTGTACAAAAATGCATTTATTTGTTTATGTATTTTTATCTGTTCAGATATCTGTTTATCTATTCAGAGCTTATATTATATTTTTCTGCCTGATCATTTCTAGCAACTACAGAGAAAACATTATTATACACAAGGTAATTTTAGCTTTATTTTTCCAAACTTAAAGTTTCACTTTATAGTTTATAACAAAAAGTTGTTGTAAACATTTATACGAGAGGTCATTTTTTAACTAAGAACCGTTTGTGCATTGCAACCGCGCAGGCTGTCATGTGACGCCTGCTCAAGGTTAGCCACTCTTGCCCAGTCCCCAACTATGCAATCAGTTGATTTCAAGTCTTTGCCACTGTTGGTTCTATCGTAACACTGCTTTATTTGTTGCCATGTTAATCAATAAACCCGCCGATTGTGAAATGAGCTCGGTTATTTGGTTTATAAACGCAAAACAAGTTGTCCCGCTGAAATTCACCAGCAGTTTGTTGAAGTTTATGGTGAAGGTGTAATGAATGACAATAATGTGCGTAAATTGTGTAGGCTTTTCAATGAAGGAAGACTAAATGTTCATGATAAAGAACAATATGGGCGACCAACTGTCATTGATGAAGACTTGGCAAAAAAAGTTGATGAGGAAATTCGCCAAAACCGGCGCTTTATGATTGACAAGCTTCATGAGAAATTTCCACAAGTTTCAAGATCGGTTGTTTATCACATTGTTTCCGGCAAACTGCATTACAAAAAAATTTGTGCGAAATTGGTGCCAAAAATGTTGACAGAAGAACACAAAAAGAAGTGTTTGGCACATTCTTTATCATTTTTGGAGCGCTACAATAACAGTGGTGATGAGTTAGTTCTTGAATCATATTGTTACCGGTGATGAAACGTGGGTAGCATACTACACTCCAGAGACTAAACGTTAATACAGTGAATGGCATCACTCAAATTCACCGACAAAACCACGAATATTCAAACAAGAACCATCAACACGGAAAATCTTTTGGGATCGGAAAGGCATTCTTTTGATTGACTTTCTGTCAAGAGGAATGACCATAAATGCTGAGGGATATTGCGAAACACTAACCAAGCCTAGGCGCACTATTCAAAACTGCCGGCGGGGACTTCTGTCTAGCGGTGTCGTGTTGCTGCAAGATAACGCTCGGCCTCAAGCTGCAGCAATGACCAAGACGCAACTGGCCAACTTTCAAAGGGAATTACTGGACCATCCCCCCTACAGCCCTGACCTTGCATCATCAGACTTTCATGTGTTTCCTAAACTCAAAGAATATCTTGGTGGAAAGCGATTTGAAAATAATGATGTGTTGAAAGAAACTATTACTAACTGGTTAAATTCTCAGGCGGCAGAGTTCTATGATGAGGGGATCCAAATGCTAGTGTCACGACTTAACAAATGCTTAGATATTCTTGGTGACTATGTAGAAAAGTAAAAATATATTCATACTTAAGTTTTTGATACAATTTATGTTCATAAATAATATTGCTGTTACTCCACTTAAAAACGGTTCTTACTTAAAAAATGACCCACGTAGATACTTAAAAGGCCGAGTCTTTTGTCCGTGTGAACAGAAATATATGGATGTTAACTTATTTCATCCATATAATGTGTTTTAAATTGTGTAAAAGTAGTGGTATTGAACTGTAATTGTACTCGTATATCATTTGTTATAATTTGATTATTGTAGTTCATATACAACACTGAAGATTGTGACATTGTCGTTGAAACATGTTTGAGTCAATAAACTTATTATTTGTGAAAAATTGAGTTCAAGTTTATTTCTCTAGTCAAATTGTTAATTGTTATTTTTTTTTTGTTAAGATCAAAAAATTTATTTTTCTAGATTAATAAACATGTTGCTTTTAACTAAGGATGTGAGGAATCAGGTTTTTCATCTTGGGTACAAGACTACACCTATTTAGTATTTCAACACCAGAACAAGAATTTCAAAATTTTCAGGACAATTCTGAGACAGGAAAAAGAAAATAATTTTGGGAAAGGATTGGAAGAGGATGTCGGGAGTAGATTTTTTTCCTCTGGATTTAATCAGGACAGGATTGTAAAATTTATTTTCGGGAGTGCCTGGGTAGGAATTGGTATTTTCAGCTTGGGTTTAAGTTGAAATAAGAAAACATTGTTGTTGTTGTTGTTGTTCCAATGGCAGACTATGTGAGAATCAACCCATGAGTCTCCTGGCATCCCAGTACAATTTAGGAAAATTATTCGAAATCTAGTGCTCAGAACCAAGACTGGGGCACCTCAAAAGATGTTCCCTATTCATTGGCTCACCCGTTTGTCAGCACAACACACAAAGATCGGAATCCAGTACATGCATCCTCTTCAAGTGGGCCGTGTTAGGATTAGATAGATACTAGAGTAGAAATATATAGTAATTAATAGAATTAGTAGTAATAATTAATATTTTAAGTAGAAACCATACATGAAACCCAGAATAGCGACAGGTATTGCGAAACAATTAAAAAAATGATGAAATGCTTACCTAGCATGGGCAACCTACTTTGCAAGGCAGGTCGAAGCAATATAAGCGACGACTCAAGAGAAGTGGGGATCTTTCGATCAACAGCGTGAGCGAGCACGTGAGAAGGAACGTTCGAGGCAGAACGAGGATCAGCCGTTGAAGCGGTCTGACAAGGGCACGAGGGTATTATTGGCAAGTTGGAGCTTCCAATAATACAAAGCTGTAGTAGCGGCTTTTTGCAGAACACAGAAAGGGTGAGCAAATAGACAAAGTATCAACACGTATAATCATCAAAGTAAATATATTAAATTCATTTCAAAATAGCTGGAACTATTCTGGGTTCATCATTTTTGAATATATATATTCGATCGTTGGCCGTTGGAGCCACGGTCGAGGAGGCTTCAATGAAGCTACAGAGAAGTATTAATAACATTAGCACTTGGATGAAAAAGTGGCGGTTGAAATTAAATGAGTCAAAATCCACTCACATAAACTTTACAAACAAGAAATTGATCAATGTTCCAATTCATATAAATTCACAAGTAGTGCCATCCAAGCTACATGCAAAGTACCTGGGGATGACTTTAGACGCAAGGCTAAATTGGAAACCCCATGTCAAAATGAAAAGAACAGAATTAAATCTGAAATTTAGAAGTATGTACTGGCTACTGGGACGGAAGTCCGGATTGGAAATATCAAACAAGCTGCTTTTATACAAGCAAGTGTTAAAACCAGTTTGGATGTATGGACTGCAGCTCTGGGGGTGCACCAAGAAGACCAATGTTAAAGTGATTCAATCATTTCAGAATAGGGTGCTTAGGAGCATCGTTGATGCACCGTGGTATGTGCGCAACGATGACTTGCATAGAGACCTCAAGATGGATATGGTCATCAATGCCATAAAGGGTGCTGCATGGAAGCATGAACATAGGCTCCAAAATCATGTTAATTCCGATGTCCTCAAGATGCTACAGAGCCGAGACACGGTGCGGAGACTGAAAAGGACAAAACCGCTGGACCTAGTGCAGTGATGTGTTGTGGATCAGCCGAATGAAGCGAGTGATAATGTAGTGAAGTCACTCATTGGAGTGACTTCTAAAAATGTGTATTAGTTATGCAAAATAAGCTACTAGATAAGATTGTATCTTAGTTGTAGTTAAACAAAAATTTAAAAAAAAAAAAAAAAAAAAAAAAAAAAAAAAAAAAATAAGAAGCTTTATCTATAGAGATATACATATTTAAGAGATTTTGATATATGAATTAAATTTGTGTTATTATTATTATTATATGCGAACGATTTAAATTTGAGGCATGTGTGATTAACAGATAATCAACAGGTAACAGACGATTTTGATTCTAACTATAGTTTAAGATTATTTTTGTATTGTTAGCATATTTGTATGAGTTTGGGAATGATGTCGACATTAAAATAGAATATTTACGAATCACACGCGTCAGGGGTTTTGTTGCGCAAGGTCGAAAGTAATTACACCACGGAATGCTGACGACAGTTTGTTTAGATTTTGTTGTCCTACATTGCTACTTCTTGCTTACGTGACAAGTCTTCCCGGGAACATAACTCATAAATACTTAATTCAAATTTTTATTTTGATTTTGGCGAATTAAGTAACTAAAACGAATATTAATGAGAATTGGGTAATGAGTTATTCTTTCTTTGAATAGGGATTAATTTACGGTACTTTTACAGTTACAAAACAAAATATAACAAATTAATGAATTTCACCTTAGCAGATATAAAAGCACTAAATAAAACTCAAACCATTATTATTTGGAAAGACCTTGAGTGGAACATATAAGGTCATATATGGTTTTCCTAAGGTCATATATTCGGTTATGGAAAATTGATACCACTTCGGAAATGAGCCGAGTCGAGTTAGACAATCAATACACAAATTGGCCTAAACAAACAAATAAAGACACTAATATTTACGACGCGGTCGAGGGTCATTCGGGAAACAACAAAGACCCAATTCCAAACGATAGCACCTCTAGACAAGATATCACAATGAATGAAAGACTACCGTTTTTCGAACCAGGCAAATTTAGTGGGGACGCGCGAGAAGATGTTTCCAGACACATAGCAAAATGCGAAAGGGCAGCCGCAGCAAACGGATGGACTGATAAAAAAAAAAGTATCTATTTTCCCTGGTATTTAGAGGGAGTGGCAAGCGATTACTATGAAATTTTTGAAATAAAACAAAAACAACTAACATGGGTAGAAATAAAAACGAGTTCATGAAGGCGTTTGCTCCAAAACATGAAAAAGAAATGTTGCTCATGAAATTAAATAATAGAGTCCAATTGCAGGGAGAGTCCTTGATGCAATACAAGACTGAGGTGGAATTACTATGTACACATTATGAGCCAGACATGAGCGAAGATAAAATATGTAGTCACATACTAAAGGGGCTCAATCCAGCACTATTACAACAAATTGCAATGCTCGATAACACAAGTTTACAGAAACTAAATGAGAATATGTTTGTTGCCGAAAAAGCTTCCTACATGCTAAGAAAAAGATTAGGCATTGATGAAGGAGAGGCAGCAAAATCAAAAGAAGAGGTTACGCGAGACGACTTACAAACAATAATGGAACAAATTAATGAATTAAAAATGGAAAACAAGAGATTAAAACACGAAAATTGGGACAGGCGTGATAGGAGACCTGATACACATATTGAAACTTATAATTATCAAAAACAAAAAAAACAACACGCAAGAATACCGTGAACAAAGACAAATACCTGCATCTAGACAGAATAATGATGATTATAGAGAAAAACGTATTTATGGACAGACAAATAGTCAGACTAGGCAGATAGACCAATACAACGGAAATTTCAGAAGAGAAGGGACACGGGTAGAACCAGAGTGTTTTAAATGTGGTCGTAGAGGTCATTTTGCAAAACATTGTAAACAGGTACAAAAAAAACTAGTAAGGCCGGAAGTACACGACAAGTATTCAGAACGGCCTACAAAAAATCGGAAAAACGAGAAAGAAAATAGATATAGTGAATGGCAGAAAAACAAAATAGGTCACAAGGTGGAACAACAGAAACACATAGAGTTTATTAAACGATATTTCAACACTTGTGGAGACAATATTAACAAATGTAGGCCTACATATATAAGCAAACGTACACACACAGTGGAATTTGGCAACAAAAAAAACACAACGTCAGGATTAGTTCATAGTCTTTCTAGCCCAATGCTGACAACACATAATGAGGTCGATGCACACTCCACGGAAAATATTACATTACAAACAGTAATTGGAAATATTACTTCTAAATTAAGTATAGCAATTCCAGGAAAAATTAGGGATAAAAATATATCAATTCTGTTTGATACAGGCTGTAGTGTTTCCTGTCTGAACGATAGATATGGACATTTAGCAACAAAAATTGAAGCAGATAACATATGGTTGACTTCTGCCAATGCCACGACAGTAAAGGTCACGGGCAGAGCAATCCTAAAATTCAATATACAAAAACAAGAATATGAACATAAAGTATATTTGGTGGAGGATTTGACAAGTGACTTTTTGTTAGGAAATGACTTTTTAATAGCCAATAAGGCAATAATTAATTTTAAAGATAACAAAATTACACTAGGACAAAACACGGTACAAATATTTAGGAACAATTTGATGGAACTAACACAGGACAATGACACAATAATGGAACCGATACCAATATATACCAAAGAGGATATTGAAATACCACCCCATGATACTAGAAACATAGAAATAAAGATAAAAAATTTAATTCCTAAGGGTGTAAAATATAATTTCGAATCTAAAGGAAACCTACTATCACAAAAAGGCATATATGCGTGCGCGGATACTACACATACACCAATAAAAATAAAAGTTACAAACCCTACGTCAATGACCAAGCAAATGATAAACGAGACACGACTAGGCGACATATCCTTGGCCACGGAGAAAGTAAAAAGAAAATTAATAAAATTTTCGAAAGCAGACACTTTCGAAAATGACGCTAGCAAAGAGTATAGGGTAAATCACATTAACATAAATAAAGAAAGGATACTCTCAAAAGACATAACGGACCTAAAAGGAGACAAAATAGACATCAACAAAGAGTTAGGACAGTCAGAGTACGAGGCGGCCCGATCATTAATAAAAAAATATATACATTTATTCGCACGCGGTCCACACGATTTACAAGAAGCAGATATGCCGGCATATGCTATATACATGAAAACGGGTAAACCGGTGGCAGTCCCTCCTTACAGGCTAAGTAATGTAGAAAGACAAGAATTAGATAGGCAGGTGGAGCAGTTAAAAGAAGCAGGGGTCATAGAAGATTCACAGAGCGCTTTCGCGGCACCCGCATTCTTAGTAAAAAAACCCGGCGACCAATACAGAATGGTAGTGGACTACAGAAAATTGAACGAAGACATGGAGGCTGACAAATTTCCTTTACCCAGAGCAGAAACCATCTTCGACACATTAGGAACAGCACAGTATTTTTCGTCTATGGACATTAATCAGGCATTTTTCCAACAACCAATAGTCCCAGAGCATAGACCATACACGGCATTTGTAACCCACAAGGGACTATATCAGTACACGAGGTTACCAATGGGAATGCGAAACTCATCAAACTCATTTCAAAGAAGCATGAATCGCCTATTTTCAGGCTTGCTATATCAGGGAATGGTCATTTATATCGATGATTTGGTGGCATATGGAAACACGTTCACAGAACAATTAGGAAACCTAGAAAAAGTTTTTAAACGATTGGAGACGGCAAAATTAAAACTAAAAACATCAAAATGTCATTTTTTTTACCAAAATATAGACGTCTTAGGACACAACATCTCTAAGAACGGTATTCGGCCTTTAGAGAAAAACTTAAAAGCCATCACAGAATTTCCAACCCCTACGAAAACAAAGGATGTGAGGAGCTTCTTAGGGGCCGCATCATATTACAGAAAATTTATCCAAGGATTTAGTGACATGGCTAAACCCCTAACGGATCTAACAAAAAAGGAAAACGCAGACAAAAAAACTTTTAAATGGACTAAGGAACATGAGGAAGCATTTAACAAATTTAAAAAAACACTAACTACGCCACCTGTACTGGCCAACTTCGATGAAAAAAAAGACATAGTAGTGTCATGCGACGCCAGTCGGACAGGGATAGGGGGTGTCATGTCTCAGTACCAGGAAGATGGTACACTTCGACCGATAGCTTATGTTAGCAGAAGATTACGGGATACTGAGGGGCGCTGGAGTGTGTCGGAAATCGAACTACTGAGTGTAGTTTACACAGTGAACTATTTTAGACCATTTCTGTATGGGCGGCGATTCACTATTTTTAATGATCATGCCAGCCTGCAGTACTACAAGAATGTAAAAACATTAAGTTCGAGGTTAAACAGATTGGCATTAAAATTAATTGAATATGATTTCGAAATAAAACATAAACCAGGTTCAACAATGAGGGTGCCAGACAGCTTGAGTCGCTATCCAGGTGAAGTGCAGATATCGGACAAAGAGATACAAGGAGAACTGACAATTAATAAGATTCAGTCGGTAAACTTAGAACACGAACAACTTTCGGACAATTTCCTATTTAACATTAGACAAGCATTACTAGATCCAGAGAGCGCTGACAAGGCACACAGGCGAGCGTCAAGGTTATACGTACTACAAGACGGTATTTTGCAGTATAAGCAATACACAAATGGAGAAAACAAATTATTAATTGCCGTCCCTAAGAAATTGACAACCGAAATTCTTCAAGCATTTCATGATTCAATTATTGGGGGAGGTCATGCAGGAGTTGCAAAGACAATGTCAAAAATTAAAAACAAATATCACTGGCCAGGAATGACGGCGGACATAATCCAATACATAAAGAAGTGCCACAAATGCCAAATCATGAAGACAGACAGACAAAAATCAGCGGGATTATTACAACCAATAAGAATAACGACAAAACCCTTTACAAAATTAACGATGGATTACCTAGGACCTTTACCAAAGTCGAACAAAAAATTATACATCCTGATAGCAACAGACAACACAACGAGATTTGCGATAGCTAAAACAACAGAAAAAGCGGATGCACAAACGACGGCGTGATTTCTGCTAGAGGACATCATTCCGAGTTATGGCATGCCGGCAGAAATACAGACAGATAGGGGTACGCATTTTGTGGCAGACATATTAAAACAATTATACAACGCGTTAGGAATAGTACACAAAACTTCAGCGGCGTATAGACCTCAAAGTCAGGGTGTGACCGAGAGATACAATTCTACGCTAGTCAACATGTTGCGATGCTACGTCAACAAGGACCAGAAGGACTGGCATAAATATGTCAAGTTATTGACATTTTCATATAATTCAGGCAAACACGCTACAACAGGATTTTCACCATTTTATTTGCTTCACGGGTTCGAACCGAACCAACCGATCGACTTGGCACTAATTCCAAAAGTGCCTGAACATGATGTATTAGAGGCCCTAAAAATTATACATAAAATCAGACAAGACTTACCAAGAATAATGGCTGGGTCACAACAGGGTCAATGTGAAAGATACAACGCCCACCGGCGAGAGATACAATTTAAGGTAGGAGAGTTAATTTTACTACGGAATGAAAAGAAGGACAATAAGCTCGAACGACAATACACAGGTCCTTACAAAATTTTAAGAAAATTATCGCCATTAAACTACGAGTTGAGATCTACAGACATGGCAGATGGATTGGGGACATAGTCCACGTGTCGAGATTAAGGCCGTACAGCGAAACTAATTAAGGCTATAGAACTCATACATAGATAAATTAAGAAATAAAATGTTGTATATTAATTTGACTGAGATAAGATGTAAAAAAAAAATGTGTTAAATATAATTAGGAAATTTTATAAATAGACTTAAAACTTAGGGAACAAATCCAGAATAATTCCAACTAAAGGGGAGTTAAGTGGGAAAAGGAAAATCTTAAGATGATTACAGGTGTATTGATATGAGAATGTTTGCTCAGTTACAGGCAACCTCGATAAAAAGAAGAAAACCAAAAATATTACAAAATACATGTGGATCATCATCCTTCCCCTAACCATTACCCTTACTTCCCATCAAAAGATTCCAATAATAATTTCAAATGGAGCACATTTCCAACCACTCCAAGCTTAACATATATACGAAGCAACTATCCCATTAACCTACATATTTCCCTTATCTCCCATACAACATTTCCCAGTCACCATTGCCCAATCTCACTTATGTCTAGGAGCTGAAAACTCAACAGGATGCCAGACAGCAAACGAGGAGACAGTCAATAATCACCTCAACAGTGTTCAGAACCTCATCAGAGGAGATCAGAGGAGCATCAACATTAGAAGGCTACGCAGCAAACGTGTCCAGTGTTCTACAACAAGTACACAGTGCGATGATGGAATTCCAAGACGCCATGTCAAAATAGGAAGACATCACAGCTGCAGATGTTTATGAGACAGTCATGTTTTATTTAGTTAAGGGAAAAAGAAATAATTTGTTTAAAATCTTAAAAAGTTTGTTAATTAAACCTAAAAGATAGGTATGTTTAAAGTGCAGTTGTTATAAAGTTGTTATAAAATGAAGCATATTAATTGCTAGGTTCAATGATTAAGATTTTCATATGTGATAAATGATTTTTTTGTTAATAAAGTTATAAGAAGTTTTTGAGAAACATAATGTAGTTATAATGTAGTTGTTTAAAGCCATAGATAGTTTTTTTTTTTGAAAGAAGTAATATGATTTTTGTCGTTGTAGTTAATAATATGGATATCGATTTTAACAATTATTATATTTTGTTTATGTATAAAAATCTATATAATGTCAAAACAAAAAATTATACGGGTACCCGAAAGGGACTACCCTTCTTTTTGAGTTTTTTTTTGACATCGGGATGATGTCTCGAGGGCGGCGGAGTTGTTAGGATTAGATAGATACTAGAGTAGAAATATATAGTAATTAATAGAATTAGTAGTAATAATTAATATTTTAAGTAGAAACCATACATGAAACCCAGAATAGCGACAGGTATTGCGAAACAATTAAAAAAATGATGAAATGCTTACCTAGCATGGGCAACCTACTTTGCAAGGCAGGTCGAAGCAATATAAGCGACGACTCAAGAGAAGTGGGGATCTTTCGATCAACAGCGTGAGCGAGCACGTGAGAAGGAACGTTCGAGGCAGAACGAGGATCAGCCGTTGAAGCGGTCTGACAAGGGCACGAGGGTATTATTGGCAAGTTGGAGCTTCCAATAATACAAAGCTGTAGTAGCGGCTTTTTGCAGAACACAGAAAGGGTGAGCAAATAGACAAAGTATCAACACGTATAATCATCAAAGTAAATATATTAAATTCATTTCAAAATAGCTGGAACTATTCTGGGTTCATCATTTTTGAATATATATATATATGTTAATTCAGTTTAATGTAATATTTGGAAAGTAATAATTGTAAAGTAATATAAAGTAGATCATATAAAGTATATGTTTGTTATTTAAATAGTTGAATGAGTTAGGGAGATATGTTAATTCAGTTTAAAGTAATATTTGGAAAATAATAATTGTAAAGTAATATAAAGCATAGTATTCATTAACTCAAAACACTGAACCACTGATTGAAAAGAACACAATCCTAATAGCCGCCAAACAATCATGTCCTGTGCCAAGGCGTAGATATGCAAACAACCTCTTTCCTAGGCTTGTTCTTGTGTTGCCATTCGTTCTCTATGCACTTCCACCTCCTCTCACTTCCCAAGGCTCGTGCTTCTTTCAGAAATTCCTCTTGTGTTCCATTGCTGATTAGTCTTCCAACTGAATCCAAGTTCAAGGATTTGTTCCAATGAAGCAGATTGGATCCCTTCTTAGCAAGGACATCCGCCATCTCATTCCCCATTACTCCCACGTGAGAAGGCACCCACTGGAAATGGATCGTCTTTCCATCTGTCTTATAGCAACTCTTGCTTCCCTGACAGATCAAACGAAAGATAACTTGTTTGAGGCTACAGCCTGGATGGCTGCCTTTGAGTCTACCAGGAAGACTATCTTACATAGTTTGGTGTGTCTACATAGTAATAGTTTCAGGGCTGTTGATATTGCCTCTACTTCAGCATCAAAGCTTGTTTTATGTTTTCCAACAGACATAAGAAAACATTTCATTTGAGATTTATCATATAGAAAGTATATGCTTTTTACATAAATTTTTAATTATGTTATAAATATTAATTATTAAAATTTTAGGTGAGAGTTTAATAGGGCACATAGCCTATTAGATTAGATTTTGTATGAATAGGAGACACAGGCGTTTCTTTAGAATTTTTGTGTGCGTTTTCTTACTTGTATACTATTAGGTCCACTTACCAAGGACCACTTTACATGGAAAGCCTGCATACAAAATCTAATTATTTAAATTTGAATTTTATTTAATCACGATTTCACGTTTCCTGTTCAATAATATATAATATTAAGCTAAAACACATAAACAGTAATTTTACTGTTTAAGTAAAATGCTTGGTATTCTAGTGTTATAGGGGGAATAAGCCTATAAGAATCTCTACACTAGAACAGTTTATTTATCATATAAAATCTTATATATGACCTTAGTTCAACTTTTCGTTCCAAAGGAAAGAACTACTTTTTGTGTATGATCTTTACCACCAAGAGGACTATTTTTCTCACTATATATAGTGAATTTTAAGTTCAAACCATTTGGCTCTGATAAAGTATACAAATTTATCCCATACTTATTTCTTTTCCTTTTTATGTACTGGTGTAGTATCAAATGCCCACACCATAACACCATTGCTTCATCAAGAGAAAGCTGTTTATCATGATAATAAACAGCATTCATTATACAGTATTATTGAAGTGATCGAACAATGGCTAGACTTTATGCAATCGATTTTCTGAAATTTCAACCTTTTAGTGAAATGCAAACATCTCAAAAAATATCTAAAAATTGATCCCTCGAAATATACTCTTTGAAACACTGTATGTTGAACAATCGGTGAGTCTTCTAATAATCCTGGAGTCTGTGGAACCGAACAATTCCTGTATGTAATAAAAATCTGACAAAAACCTTTAACTTGTCTAAGTCAAGTCCTTGAATTTTGAAATGCACGAATATTGTTTAGAAACATTTAATTTCATTCCATCTAAATATCTATTTGTCTCATGCACAACAGTATCTAAAAAATAAATACATCATCCACAAGAGTTAGAAAATAATCAATTGGTTTTGCATCAGGAGTGAAAGGATATTTAATTTCATTCCTTTGTACAAAAGGAATATATTTCAGACCTGCAGTCTCATTACACCAAATCGGATTAATTTCTAAATCATCATTATCATCATCTGACATAAATTCATCTGCATATTCCTCACTATCACTCGAATCAGAAATGTTATAAAAAAAATCGTCACATTCATCCTCACTGTCATTCAAACCAACACTTTCATTATTTCTCGATGAAGACGCCATTTTTAACCTCAAATATCTATAATTACTCGAATAAACTATTTAATAATAAAAATAATAAAATATTATGTAAAATTTAAAAAGTAATATATACACAATAAACATTTTAAAACATTCACTATAAAACGACTCAAAACTAAAAAGCTCAGCAAATCTCTAAATTAGGTTAAAAACTGAAACCACTTTGTCAAACTTATCACTAGACATTTCTCAACACACTGGCGAAAAATAACAAGCTAGCTAACAAAACTGACATCACACAATTTCCAAGAAATGCTGAGTATCAATGGATATGCTGGTGCAACCAGCGATTCTCAGAAGCACCCTATGAGGTTGCACCGGCATATCCACCGCAGTCAATGTGTTAAAAGCCAATTTGCAGGATTCTATTTGGCCCAGGCCAGTTATCAGTCTCACCTCTCTTTTCTGTAGTGTAAATACTCGGCTTACATTTTGGATTGTTGAGTTACCCCACGCATAATTTAAATATGGAAAAATAATCCTGTAGTAGGCTATACGCAGGGTACTAACAGTTTTCACTGTCCTCAACAAATGTATATTTAATGGTAGTTTTCTCCATATGATGTCAATATTGTAATAATGTAAAAAATTTAAGTTTGATTGTATGTTTGAAAAACGCGGTTGCAAGGGAGGGGGTAACCAGTTTAAATAATATTTTCTTTTCAATAAAGTAAATTTTAACATAGAAATAGATTTTCAAATAAACAATATAATTAATAATGTATAATTTTAAGACAATGTTTAATCATAAAAATATGTGTTTGTAAAAAGACAATTTGGACACTCTTTTAGAAAGTGAGTTAGACGATTTTTGAATCTGACAGTGGCTGAGGGACATGCGTGCGCAGTATTTAACCAGTTTTAACAAGTTCTCGATTTTGCACGAGGTAAGACACTAGAAGACTGGGGCCCGTCGTATACGGACCTGCGTTAGTTTCTATCATGAGTCTAATGTTAAACATGAAATTATGTTTCAGAAAGTGTTTAAGTTGCAGGAAATATGGTGTATAAAATTTTTTTGTAATGACAATGACAATATTTTATTAATTTCTTGAACGTGTTATTTTCAAATAGCAAAAGAATTAAATTACTACAACGTGGTACCTGTGCTTTGTTAAACGGACTATGAACGATTATATTCGATGTGGTGTACGAACGTTATTATCAATCATAGAGAAATGAACAATACAAGAATTACTGGTAGTCAACGGTAGTTCTACGTCGAAAAAGACTTACGAGAGATTTATCAGCAGAGGACAATGGCATGCTACGGTGTGGTGAGATCATGAAACAGCACGTTATGATTCAAATATGTAAATTGTATAATATGTTCTATCTTTCTTTTTTTTATATAATCTAGTATATGTAAATTTAAATTATTTCAATTATAGAAATATTTGCTAGTCCAACTAACCAAAAAGGTAGTGGAAAATATTAATTTTCTTTAATAGATTTTTTAGTATTCAGAAAAATGAATAAGAAATTATTTAAAATTTCTTATCTCATAAATTAAAGTTCATACTTGCAAGTTTCATTTTAAAGTAAATTCAATTTTTAATAAAAAGTTCAAACTTGAAAATTACAAATCAGACCTTCTTCTAAGGCACAGATAATAAATATCAACAGGATGTTAATTATTGTTGTATATCATAATATGTTGTGTTTGATTAATGTATATGTATAATTAATGAATTATTTAATAAATTTTATGTCAAACTTTCAGCTGCAAGTGTATTCATTTCTATTCCAGAAATCACTGTATAGTAGAGCTCGTGCGTTTCTTCGTGAAGCCTGAGGTTGGTTGGAGAAAGTTGTTTATAACCGGTTATTCATGGGTGGGGGTAAATTAACGTCAGTCTGCACTATCACCACGTCCGAGTATCATCTCGTTTCTAAAAACATTATGCTTGCTTGTTTAGTGAATTTGTTGCAAAATATTGTAAATATTTTTTTTTAAGGATACACTGTTCTGTAAATACAATGTTTTTAGTGATATGTATGTTTAGGCCATAGTTTCGTTCTATGATTTATGTGTGAGTGAATGGACAGTGACTTGTGCGCCGGAAGTGACTGTTTTGATATGTTTTATATATTTCGTTAATACAATAATAGTTAGTATAATAATAGTAAACTGTTAATTTTATTCAATACAATCATGGACGAAAATGTTAATAGAAGAAAAACCGTAGGTGGTAAAATTTTGCATAGTCAGGCAAGGGAAATTCTTAGCAATTTATACCATTTCATGAAAAGAGAAGCACAGGAAGGGCCAATTTTACTGAAACAAGTACAAAAATGAAGCAACAGGGGTTTCAAGGAGCAGCATCCAGAGAATCCTGTAATAATTTTAAAATGAGGCTAAAAAGTTATTTGATAGTGAAGCTATTTTAAAATATAAAAATTATTCTTTCGAACTTGAAGAGTTCCTCTAAGTATTTATTTACTACAATTTGAATTTAATGATTATTTTGCTCGACTTAAGGCGCCAGATGTGTGAACATCAATTTAGAAAAAATGAAGTTAATTATGCTATTAATTTTCTCAGGGGTGAGTCCTTTTTTCAGTGTACTTACAGTGAATTGGTTTCATGAAATGAGAACACTTGTGCTGAAATTTTACATAAAGATTTATTAACACAAAGAATGCTTATACACAAAAACATATTATTAAAACATGTTATGAGAATACACATGATTATTATTTTAACTAATTTAGTTTATCTCTTTATGTCTCTGAAGGAGATTAAATCAATGAATTTAAATTTTTATTTTAAATGTTGCAACAAATCCCTTTTCATTTGAATTTCCAATTACTTTAAAAATCTCTAAAGGAGATTTATTTTAAATAATGCATGCTTCTAAATTTGATTTATTTACTTATCTTGAATTATTTTTTATTTAAAAATATTAAATGATTAAACATGTATATATAGTAAAATTTATAAAAACATAATAAAACTCCTTAATTTAAAATTAACATGAGGTGTCTATACCACAACACCGGGTTTTTTACAATAAAGTTTGTTCAAAGATAGCAATTCAGATGTCCCGTATCTTGCAGTCCATTGTAGTCGTTATTGACAGAAAAGTTCATCTTTCGTATATTCGCACAGCACTCTAAAATATTTTTTACAATAGTTCATAACGTTCATAGTTATTAACAGAATGTTCGTCTTAATATATGATTTTCGCCACGTGATAAACCGTTCAGTTTAAGACTCGCATATAGAGAACATAGTCTCTTAAAATAATGTTTTAGTTTTTTATTAACAGTACTAACACGAGTGTTCATTAAAATATTGGTATCAACTGTCTAGTCTTTCACTTTATACCAATTGTCACACTTTGTCCGTCCATTGTCTATACTGAAACTATAAGTCCATTAACCACTTTTGCAGTATCATTGAAAACTCTTTATCACTTTTCTAAACAATTTATACTTTGCTAATCTCTATTTGAGACTAAGAATCAAATATATTACAATTTAACAGTACTTCTATTTTTCTATTTTTAGAACGACACAAAAGAAAGATACGTCTGCTCATTCTGGCCACTGACTCTAGACTGTCCGTTGCTAACCGGAATTATACCCTCTCCAAATCATCTTTTTTGCGCGGTTAACATTAAGCTGTTACATACACTTATTTTTCACATGAATTAGTAAACACTTCTTATTAACTAAATTATATTAAAATTAGACATGGTAATTTATACTGTTGTCTTGAAAATCCATTTTGTTCTTATAAATGAATTTACTAAATAAATTATGATTTGAACAGTCTATTTCCGTATACTAACCCGCGGATTTTAAACCTATTATAAATTTTGATTTCTGACTCTAATTTCTCATATTATTAAAACTAATCTTTCACATTATTACAATCCTGAAGGAAAATAAAACTACTAAGTTTCCACGACAACCAACGTTTTCAACTCCAAGGAAGAAATGGAAGAAGGTGAATAAAAAAACATCAATTGATAATTTTGGAAAATCCGTCATTCGTAGAACAGTACATGAATTTCAAGTAAATGAAGGACAAAGGCCAACGTTAAAATCATTGCTACCGGTTGTTAAGGAAAAAATGGGATTTAGAGGCAGCGTTTGGAGTCTAAGACAAGTTTTGAAACAGCTAAAATTTAAGCGGAGAAAATCGCAAGATAACAGAAAGGTTTTAGTTGAAAAACACGAAATCCGTGAACAAAGGGTGCGCTTTATAAGGAGTATATGCTATCAGCCGTTTATAAACATATCATATTTCACTTAACGAAGTAAAAAGTTAGATATTTATTGAAAATATTCATTGCTGTTATGGAATCCTTTATTAACCTACATTAATATGATCGTACAACTCGAGAGAAAAAATACCGAGAAATGTCTTTAGTCAGACTAGTAGCTGAACGGCAACTTCCCCTCCCACGCTCGGCTCCCCACTTGCCACTACAGCCCCTCAAACCCAGGCTTCACGAAGAAACGCACGACCTCTACACATGTAAAAGAACTTACGACCCTGAGGTTACATTCATTAAATTCATTTCTTTTCTAAATTGGTAAGCTGAGGCTACCTGGCGCCCATAAACTGCTGTGCAAATCTTAAAAAAAATAATAATAATATTAAATTCATTTTCATTTTTTTTGTAACCCAATTATATGAACTCTTCAAGTTCATCATTTTTTAATTGTTACAATATATTCCGTTCAGTTTAATTGATTGTTAATTAACAGACCAGGGAACTTTGCTGATTGTACTTCTTCAATTACTTTCTCGCCTAATGTAACAATTGGACCACTGCTGTTATTTGAGGTTAGTTTTTGCTAACATGGTGCTAACTACTGCAGAGAAAGCTTTTATTGTAGAGCATTAATTTCGCTCATACGGAATTGGATGTGCGGGTGGGCCAAGTTTGTCACACACTGCATTACGTTTTCAGGAACATTTTCACAAAAACCCGCCTAGTAATGGTGTGATTATTAGTGTTGTTCAAAAATTTTGAAGAACAGGTCGTGTTTTGACGTAGCGGAAGGGCTATTCAAGTCACCCAACTACTGTCTGTACAAATGAAAACCACGGAAGAGTGTTGCAGCAAGTGTTACCGTCACTGAAAAGAAGCCTAAACCAAACATCTTTGAAAATGAATATAAGCAATACGCCGTTGAGAAGAATGTTTAGAAACAATGGTGGTTTTCCCTGCAAGATACAAACAGGGGCAACCTTTGAACTGTATAAATAAAAAGTCAGAGTTCAGTACTCCGCTTCAATGTTAACAATTTGCTATGGAGAACCTGAGTTTCTGAGTGATGTATGGTTTACAGATGAATGTCATGTGCACCTTAATTGGTTTTATAAACAAGCAGATAACATGTTTTCTTGGATTTGTACATCCTGACAGTGTTGTAGAGAGGCCACAGCATAGTAAGCGTGTACCATTTGGTGCGCTGTGTCAGGGAGAGGCATAATTGGTCCATACTTTGTTGAAGACAATAATGGAAATCTTCTTACTGCAAATCAGGACCATTCTTGATAAATTAGATATTCTTAATATCTTCTTGATATTTATTATTCATTCTTGATATTTATTATTGTAAATATAGGGTCATTCTTGATAGTGTTATAGGAGATATCAGGAGATTGTGTTGTGCCCGAAACCTGTCTTTTCGTTCAAAATGGTTCCAGCAAGATGGCGCAACCAGCCACACTGCCTTAACAAACATTGCTTTTCTTCAAGAAACTTTTGGCAACCGCCTCATCTCTCTTAGAACAAACTTTCCTTACACAGCCCACTCACCCGATCTTACACCACCTGATGCTTACGTCTGGGTAATGTTGAAAGAGAAGATTTTCCGTGAAGACCCACCAGCTACCATCGTTCAACTCCAAGAAAAAATAACCATGTGTATAAGGAGCATGAAACAACATCTCTTCAGCAAAATGATGCAAAACTTTCAAAAACAGTACGAGTGTTGCCTAAAACTGAACCGAGGTCATATTGAACATGTTATTAGCTGAGTCTAACCAATTTTGCTTCCTTTTAGTTGTATATGTTGGTAAAACTATGTAAATAAAATCTTACAATTTTAGTACAGTTCATTTTGGCACATACTGTACTTATGTTATTGGCATTTACAAAACATAACTAAAATTCTGATACAAAACTTTATACATCTTTTTGTTTAAATAATTACCTTCTTGGAAACATGAGCAGATGCAACAGTTTTTTTTGTTTCCAGATTTGAATCAGCACTAAACTTCACAGATGATGATGATGATGGTGTCATTAAATCAGTTTTTAATTGTTTCTTAAAACTGGTTCCCTAAAAATTGAATAAATTAATTTCAATACACACTTATCTACCTCAATATTGAAGTAAAATAAAGATTAAGGATATCAACCAAGGAATTTAGTGATAAAATACTGTATAATCAGTTAAAAGTAGTTGTTTCCAGTACAAGACAGTGGATTATAAGTGAACAATCTCAATCCCCAATAAATGTAACCATTATTTTATATTCTATAAACCATTGTGCTGGTTTTGCCAACAGCTTCAATTAACTAATTAAAGAACAATTTTATTGTAATAAAACTTTCAATCAACCATACTCTCATACCTCTGTGGTACTTGTACGCTTTGTTGGTTGTTGCTTCTTTGACATTGTACTTTTTGGTTTACGAGTATATACTTTAACCTGTAACATAATTAAAAAAAAATTATATTAAAATACTGTGGTACCTTCTCTTTTTATATGCTGGGTGATTCACGAAGATATGCGGAAACTTCGGGAGCTCATTCTACATGTAAAAGTAAAGAAAAAAAAGTTATATAAACATAAGTTAAGTAGTTTAAAAAAGAGTGTAAAATTTAAAAATTGGAGTCAAAAACACATTTTTTTTTACATTTGGCCAATAATAACTTTGTTATTTTACCAATAAACAGATCAAATTTTAGAACAAAAATTGTATAGAAAATTTAATTCTGAACAAAACTGTGCAAATAAGGTATACAAACAGTGAATAAATGTTCGATAAATTATTTTTTATTTAAAACAGTGCAAAGTAATTTCAAAAAGAAAAATCTTAATCTAAACCTATTCAATAAAATTACAGTCAATTCTCAAAAGTGTCTCCATCAACTTCAATGCATTTTTCTGCTCGTTTAAGGATTACTTGTTGCTTTTCGTAGGTCAAAAGGCCTTTCCTTTAACTTCGTAAAAGTTTCATTGATACAGGCAAGAAGTGAACCCTCATGCAACAATCGAATGTAACTTTCAACAGCGATTTAGCATAAAGTATGGTGTGGTATTATTATTCATGATCAGCTGATTGGTCCGTTTATTTTCCAAGAGCGCTTAACAGGTCAGGCGTACTTACAGTTTCTTTCAGAAGAATTACCGACATTGCTTGAAGATGATCCTCTTGCAACGCGACGACAGATGTACTTCCAACATGATGGCGCATCGCCACATTTTTAAATATCGTTTTCACCTACTTAAATCAACAGTTCCCAAATAAATGGATCGGTCTTGGAGGTCCTTCACACTGGCCACCCAGATCATACACCGTTGGATTTTTGCATATGGGAATGAAGGAAAATGTTTACGAGGTCAAAGTAAATTCCCGTGAGGTACTACTTGCCCGTATTAATGAAGCTTTTACGAAGTTAAAGGAAAGCCCTTTTGACCTACGATAAGCAACAAGAGCAATCCTTAACGAGCAGAAAAATGCATTGAAGTTGATGGAGATACTTTTGAGAATTGAGTGTAATTTTATTCAATAGGTTTAGATTAAGGTTTTTCTATTTGATTTTACTTTGCATTGTTTTAAATAAAAATTGATTTAATCGAACATCTATTCATTTTCTGTATACATTATTTGCACAGTTTTGTTCAGAATTAAACTTCTAAAACTTTTATTGTACGATTTGATCTGTTTATTGGTAAAATAACAAAGTTATTGTTGGCCAAATGTAAAAAAAAAATGTTTTTTGACTTCAATTGTAATACCTAAAAGGGGTTAATTTAATTTGAATAATAAAAGTAACAGGGAATCTTTAGAATCATTTTGGGAGGGGGTAAATAAGTCGAAAACATGACTTATATTATAATTCTAAATAAAGGAAATTAAATTAACTAGATTTCCAAACTAAAATAAATAACAATGTATAAAATATTATGTATAATTAATAATGATAATTTAGATAGTGTTTGTTATGAAAAATATAGATAAAAGACTTGTTGTCTAGAGTTAATTTTTGAATAGTGTTTGTAACGAGATGTGAGTCGCAGTTAACGCACAAGCAGCGAGAATTGAATGGGAATCCTTGGAGCAACGACTGTGAGCCCTGTAGGAAGGCAGGATATTAGAATTTCACCATGTGGTCTTCAGTCTTGGTAGAAGTGTTGAGGAGGTGAGATGTGTTAAAAAGAGTCTGAATCTAGAGTTTGGGCAGGACAGTGGTAGTCTGAGTCTTATTTTGAATTCTAAGGTGGTGAAATGTATTAACTTATGCCAAACTATTAAAAATGTAGAGTGATCTGAACATTATAAGACAAGCGTGATAAATGGTATTGGATTTGTTAGAATAGACAAAGTGTTTAATACGAGTAGCGTGTTTCGCGCAAAGATAATAGATAATTTAGCGCGTATCGTATTCAAAATGTGTCGGAAGATGAACAATCGTAAAAGATTTAATGAACTATAAAACTAATAAACATTATAAAACACGGACAGATAGACGAGTGCAATTAAAAAACTCGAATTGTGCGGTTGATGCGATGTGGACAGACAGCCATCACATGTGCTTCTTGGAGGAAAATCCTCAACAAAAAGACGGTAATCAGCGTTATTAAACGCTGAAAACAAAATATCATGTATATATATATATATATATGTAAAAATTTTTATGTATAATGTTTTGTTCTTAAAAAATTTAATATTTTAATGAGTCATTTATGTTTTTGAGAAATAAGAATTTTGATAAGTAAATTTAATAATAAAGAAACAGATAATTTTAATCCGTTTGATTTAAGAAACTATATAACAGTTGCAACTTTAAGATTAATTCAAGATTTAAAAATAGACCTTCTTCAAAGGCATTAATATTTCAATTCAGCTAGGATGTTAATTATAGTCAATCTATTTGATTTATTTGTGATGATAAATGTTTATGTATTAATATTCTGTCAATAAATTCATGTCAAGTTTCAGCAAAAAGAAGGATTATTCATTTAACCAGAAAATTCACTGTGGAGTACCCTTTTAAAAGAATATGTTTTTACACCCCGGAGATGTTTAAATAAGTAAATTCACTTTTTTCTAAATTGGTAAACGAAAGTTACCTGGCACCCATAACTGTCGAGCAAATTTTAAATTCAATAAATAATAACTTAACTTCTCTTTTCTTTTTAAAAAATAAAACCCCGATTTTTATTAATTATTACACAATTTTTGATTTTTACTCCGGTTTTCCCAGAAACTACTTAACGTACAGTTCTGGGACCTATTTTATTCAATTTTTCAGGTCAAAAACCATAAGAAACAATGGAATTTGTCTTAATTTACCTTCCCAGAGTTCCAGGAGGCCCTTATTTAACACAGGGTACAAAATTCTGGGCGAAATCTTTCGCTAGCCGTAACTCGCTAACAAAGCATTTCCGGACCTATGTTTATATAACTTTTTTTCTTTACTTTTACATGTAAAATGAGCTCCCAAAGTTTCCGCATACCTTCGTGAATCACCTTGTATTATTAATCTGTAATCAGTAGACATCCAAAAATTGTTTAAAACCTCTATTACAAATACATTTTAAATTTATAGTAAAAAGTAATGGTATATATAATATAATTAACATCTTTTCAATCTGTTAGCAACAATTCATTGGCGATGAATTATTTGCAAATACAGTTAGAATAAAGATAAAAAAATTAATTACATGAAATAATCTATATATTGTAGCAATATTTACAATTTATTTATTTATTTTATTTGAAGCTATTTACAATTAAGATATCAGACAATCATAAACTCCAAACAATAAAACTGGAATGTTCTTAAACATATAAAAATCAGATGTTTGATAGAAACAAATGTATAAATGTTTAAACTAATCAGTCATCCACATAATGTCATATTTTTTAGATAAAATGCTGTAATTATTACTACATCTATTAAATTGATTTTTTTAAAGCTTATTTGCTGGTAAATTAGGGAAATTTTAGACTTTCCTGGTTTATATTTTGGTAACTATTGGTTTTCTAAGTTTTTAATACCAATTTAAGTAACATTAGATAAAGTTACATATTATAGTAGTTTTTCAGTTTACCATGAATTCCAACCAACATCTGTTTTTGTTTTTTTCATAACACAGTACCTACAGCATAGTTTCTGTAAATAATGTAAATAATGAAATAAAGAATGAATGAGTTTTAAATAGAAAATAAGAAAACATGAATTTCTTTTGATTTTAATATTATTTTTACTAATAAAATAAATGTACGGTATATGAATTATACAACATATACTTATTATAATGGGCTAGAGTTTTTTTTTAAAGTAACAATTTTGTATATTTTACTCATTCTTGTTTTGTTTTTGTAAGTAATTCTCTATCATAATGCCTTCATCATTGTAAACATTAGAAAAAAAAAACATTAAAAAAAAAAGTGTTAAAAATGTATATTTTACCATTTACCTTTTATAAGAAGCTGTGGAAACACTATTAAATAAAAATATTTTGAAATCTAGAATTTAATATTGCTAAAAAAATATGATAATTTAACTAAAATGGACAAACTGATAACCAGTTATCACTTTTTATATTATAGAAGATTTGGTAAAAAATCAAAAAATATTTCATTATTTTTTATTGTATAACCATGAACATTTTGGAATCCCCTGTAAAAAAATAAAAAATATTACTAAGGAAAATTAATTTAAGTGGTTTCCTGTGTCTTTGTTATAAAAACCGCACATAATATGATAGACCTCTGGTTTATGAAATGTACATAAAGACAAATGCATTTAAATATATTATTTTAACTTTTAAATAAAGGAAACTACGAATATTAATTTCCACATAGGTGCTGTACTCATTTGAATTAAAAAATATCTATCTGCAAATAAACAAAATCAACTATTCATCATACCCCCAACTCCTTCCACCTAAAATTCATCTAGAACTGTTGATATAGAATATAGAACTATTGTTTTTTAAAGAATATCAAGATTCCAAACCAGTGAAAACCCTAACTAGGATTTTTAAAAATTTAGAATGGGAAATATGTATGTTTATTATTTAATAAACAAGGAACTCATATTTGGCCAATAGCCATAAATACCATTTTAAAAAATATATAGTTAAAGAAAAAATTTTGTACAAAATTATTTTAGCGGTAACTTGTAAGCAAAGTCAAAATGTTCTCATGACTTACATCATCTTTATTTGTAGCCAATGCAGTTTTAATTTCTTGTTTAGTAACTTTAGCAGTATCAGTAACCTGTTGGAGTTTCTCATCCAGCCGAGCTATCTTATTCTGGTACTCTGCCTATTCAATGAATACAAATATAAATATATATAGCCTATATATAAAGACATATAACATGCTAATTGAAGAAAAAATAATTATTAGATACAAACAGATATAAAATTATCTCACATAAGAAATACTTTTAGTTTTCTATCAAACATTTCATAAACATTAAGAGATATAACAATAATAGAGAAAGTTAATGTTGGTCAGTGGGGCAAAAAATGAAAATTGAAAATAAAAGTTAAACTTTTTTGTTTTATTTATTATTTCTTAAATTATTAATTTAAGTAATAAGTGCTTTAATTTTTATAGCCCTTCCAACATTAACACACACACACACACACACACACACACACACACACACACACACACACACACACACACACACACACACACACACTGCGACGGTTTGGAAAAAGCCAAACGTCTCAAGTCAATTTAAAACAAGTTAAATTCCCGCGATAAAGCATAGTGGATGAGGGACGAGGGGGAGCGATGACGTCACGGCAACAGGTGTCGAACACTGCATGTTGAATCGTGTACAATCGTTCTGTCTGGTTTCTTATTTTATTAAAATATTAAATTATTAAAATAAATTAATGTACAGTAGAATCAACCGATTAAGAATATCAAAGAATAAATTTAAAAGTATTTAAAACAAAAAAGTTATTCAAGTTTTTATAGGGGCTCAAAAACCTAAAATTTGGAAAAAACTTAAATTCAAAATTCAAAAAACGTAGAGTCATAACTCAAAGGGGAACTAATAATAATCATAAATAAAAAATATGAATTAATAATAATTAACAGGTGAGAATGGACTTAGAAAGTCATTCTTGGGGAGTTTTTTGGAATTTTTGAGTTGAAGGGGGGATCATTTAAAAAATAATAATAAGTACTATTGTAGAGACCACAATAGGGCACAATAATATGTACTTAGAATCAAATTTGAGAATAAAATAAGGGAGATATAATAATTACAAAACGTAAAACTTCAAAGCCCAAAAGCGGGTAAATTAAACGTTAAAGGGGTAAAGTTAAATGATAATTATAGGTATCTAGTAAGTAAAATTGTAAAACATCAAAGCAGAAGTAATAATATATAATGGGGGGGTTTTTATGAACATAAACTCATACGACACAAACTTAAGGACTTCAAAGGCGAATAACTCGACAACCAAACGAGTTATGTAAAAAGTAAAAGCATAGTTTTTCGTCGTAGTAGAAGAGGAACAAGATTTCGTCAAAAGAATTTTGAGAAAGGACTTATCTCAAAATTTGAAAAGGAGAAAAATCAAATTTCGGGAAAAGGGCGATAACTCGCGAACGAAGCGTAGTAGAGCGATGAATCAAGTTCCACAAGACCCACAAGATGGAAAGGAAGAAGAATCCGAAAGGAACTTTAAAATCGGTTCGAGCGTTCGAAAGTTATAGCGAGTTGAACGAAAAAACGTCAAAAGTAGAGATTTTCATGCAAAAACATGAAAAGTTGCGCGCGCATCTTCAAGCGGAGTCTAAAGTCAGAAACATCATGTTGCCAACTTGGATCAAAGATAACGTTAAAGAAAAAATACTATAAATTATTAATTAAAAGGTGTTTTAATTAATAATAAAGGGAGAAAACTATTCATTAGTCAAAAAATAGGACTAATAAAATATATAGGGTAATTATTTCAGACCAAAAGGGACTGAAAACACATAATATATGGAAAATACCTTTTTCCCAAAAAGGGAGGAAAATTGGCTCCAGAAAAGTGGATTAATTCCCACTGACAGGGAGACCGAGATTTAACCGTCGAAAGACGGTTACTTTTGATTTGGAATCGACGCTGAAAGGACGTTTCTTCTGCAACCGACTCTGAGCTGAGAGGAAGATTCAACTGTCACTCTACTAATTGGACTTAGAATAATTTCAACTTTAATCGATCTTCAAGGCGACTTAGAAGAATTCGATACCAGCATTCAACTACATAGCAGCTTACAGACTCTGGATAAACAACATCACCACAACATCATCCTAATTATACAACAAATTCCAAATCCAACTAGAACTTCTATTAAAGTGTGAAGGTATCTTATACTTAAGGAATAATTCGCAAATATTAACTTCTTTTCAAATATAACGTCATTAGGGGAATTATTAAAAATTAAATTCATTTTAAACCTCTGCTTTGGTGTTGAAAATTATTAATAATTTAAATACGACTTTTTCAGTACAGGAAAAACTGTTTGTGGTTCTGTCTGAAAAGTCAAGCGTTTTTATTTTGTTTAAGATATAGAAAATATTACATTAATTAATTTTGTCAAATAAATAAATAGTTGTGTTATTGTTCAATTAAATTGTTTGGTGTGATTAAGAAAGTTTTGAATATATAATTTTTCTGTGCAAAAGAGAAAATAATATACAAATAATTCATTTCTAAATTTTGTTGTGTTTTTAATATATATCCATTCTGTGTATGCTATTAACCTTGTTTTAACATAAATTTTATATATGTGCTCTGGTAATATAATCTGAAAATTTTAAAAGTTATCATCAGAACTTAAGAGCCGATTTCTCCCAAAAGGCACGACCTTGGAGAGAGAGAGAGTTAATCTTAAAAGAGTTAAATAATCGAGCATTGAGATAAAATTCAGGGAATTTTGCGTTAATTAAAATTTAGTAAGTTTATGAGGACAAGCTCATACTTATTAGAGCCAAGAGTTGCAAAATCTTTGATTTAAAAAAGTAAAAGTGAGCACCTTGGCCTTGCCCGCGCTTGCTCTGAAAAGAAAGGTGGTTCGCCCAGTCGGTGGTGATCGTACAGCGAGTTTAAGAGTTCGTGATAATAGTGTTCCAAAAAAGAGAACAAGAATCTTAAATTCGTCGGAGTCAAAGACAGAGCCGCAGCGCGGCAACACATGCGCACACATACGCACAAGTATGCACAAGCACACACACTAGCACACACACACACACAAGCACACACACACACACACACACACACACACTGCCGCGTTCGAACCCTTACTTTGGAACGGCCACTTGCCATGACTTGAACCCCTACTCTCCTTCACTTACCGCGAACCTTAACCTCGCTTTGGAACCCCGCTTGTCGGGAGTTCGTGTCTGTTCAATCGCGGACAAGACCAAGTTCCTCACTTTTACACTTTTTCTTAATCAAAGATATTGCAAAGCTTGGCATTTGCAAGTATGAGTCTGTTCTCAATAACTTAAAATTTTATTTTACGAAAATTCCCTGAATTTTATTTCTATCGCTCACTGAATTTACTTTTTACTTTTACCCACACTTTCTCTCTGGGGAAGTGCCTTTTGGAAGAAATCGGCTCCTGAATTCTGATAATAATTCTTAATTATTTATATTTCTTATATTTTACCAGAGCACATTTATAATTATGAATTACATTATTATTAGTTCGGTGTGTGACAATGATGTTATGTTTTTGGAGTGCATTTTTTAGGATGGAGGGCATTATTTAACCATATAGTAACCGAACTAATAATAATGTACAAAAATTTTGCGTAAAAAACAGGAAATTCCAACAGAGAAGAAGTCAGGCATATATAAAATAGCGTGTGACAACTGAGATTGTTTTTACATCGGACAGACAGGCAGATAGTTCATGGATAGATACAAAGAACACTTGCCCAATAATAGCCTGTACGCTAATAGATCAAGTTTCGCACAACACATAATCGATAACAAGCATTCGTAAACAAACTTTGAATCTAACCTGACACCTCTCCACATCATTAAAAAAGGACCAATGATGAATGCCATGGAAGAATATGAAATTTACAAATCATTTAAACAATCACCAAACGATATTCTCAATGAAAAATTATCTTTCCAATCAACCGAAATTATTGAGACGGCAATGAGTTATAAATAAACTGATATGACCAACCCATAGTCAGATAACATTGGCCTCACTGTGATGCCAGTAGTTCGCGAACCATGAAACCGTGCACATGTAAAAAAATGTTAAATTCAAGGTATACGTGTATTTATTTATTTGTGTGTATAGTGTTAATGTTTTTGTTATGTTTAATGTTTTAACGACCTCTACGGGGTGAAATAACTGAAGATGGAGCTACGACTCCGAAACGCGTCTTTGTAATTAAGACAAACGCAAAGTCACATGACGGAACTATAAAGGTAATATAAATAATTTATTACTCATATAAATAACACATGTCTTGGTATAACATGCATAAACTATTCTTTATATAAACTATAATATATAATTGATTTGTATTTTGTGATTTTTATTGAAGTTTTAACAATATGTTCGTAGTTTTGTCTGATGTTTTCTATAAGAAGACATAATATGTTTTTCAAAGGTAATTTTCAAAATATTTAAATAAGTAAAAGATTTTTTTTGATAGAAATTAAGATTTTGATATTTTTCGATTTTAATTTATAAAAGAAATGAAGTTTTTATAAAATTAATAAGATAAAGTAAAACGAATATTAATTTTTCACTATATATAAAAAAAAAAATTCAATTTAATAAATAGTTTGCAACCATAAATAAACCTAACAAACTAAATTCATTTGAACTTAATCTTTTAAAATATGTAGGTTGTTTATATTACCGTATGTAATTCAATTTTTTACAGGTATTATCTGATATATATATATATATATATATATATATATATATATATATGTAGTCTTGTGTAACATTATGTTGTTTTAATAATAAAATGTGCATTTCAGAATAAAAAGACTTCTGTGTTTTATCCAGTATTCTTCTAAGTACACCTCTGAGATATTTGGTGGAGTAATAAATTTTTTATTTAATTTATTTTTTGTAATAAAGAATTACAAAATGGCGCCCAACTTAATCGAATAAGCATTTCACAAAACTAGTAGTCACTTTTTATTTTTGTATTGTTTCAAAATATATACCAAATTTTAAATATTCATATATATTTTACAGTACAGACAAAAATTAATGTTACATATTAAAGTATTTCCATTTTTTAAAATTATATTACTCCAACACATATGTATTGTAAATATATTTAACAAAGATATAGTAAATATTGATACGATAACTTTGCCCTAACGTTGGAGTGCCAAATTGTAATATATTTGTTTATTTTTATTTGTTTTATTAAACTTACTTGATATCTAATACAGTAAGGCTTTATTATCAATTATTAGTATTTAATTCAATTACCAGCTAACAATAAGTATTCTTTCTTTAGAATTAATAAAACATTTAATAAACTTTATTTTCAGAAATTCAGTATAATAAATAGTATTTGCAAACTATGTAATTGTTCATTTCATTTAATTAATATCTTAGAATGTTCATGATTCCAAACTTTCTATTAATTAGAATAATCTATTACAATAGAATAATGTTCCATACAATCACCAATTTAAAGTCTTTGGCATATCCAAATAGCCTATTGGTATTGATTTTATCGTTCATATATTCTCGGGTTCTTATATTATAAATTAGGTTAAATAGTTTATTCACTTCACAAGATCCTTAATATTTATTCAAACAATTATCAATATGTAAGTGTTGTCTTTTGTCTCGGTCTACAAGTAATCTTAATCTCGGGCTAGGGGCACTCGTGCTGACTAGACCCCTCTCACCTTTAGGCTAGTAATATTTTCATAAATGCTTTAATATTTTATAAGATGATTTAATAAATATGGTTTTAAATTTTGAAAAGTTAATATTCATAAAAGTTAATAAAATTTAGTTAATTTTGAAAACAATGTTGTCAAACTATGGTAATGGTTTAACCTCACCCAAGTCCTGTGTCTCTGAAATGATAGTTTTTTTTTATTCTTCCTATTTAATAAATAAACTTCCCGACTTTAGATTTCTTTACTGTTCACTGTTTAACTCGCACTTATTAAAATCAAACTAATTCTTCTCTTCAAAATTGGTTCAAATCTTATCCAGGCCTAGTTCTCCGTCAAAAGTGTTTTTCTCGTTCCGTAGCTCAGCGTCGAGTCTCAAATTTTTTTTTTGAATCGTCTTTCGTTTGTAGGCACTCCATGTTAGTGAAAGTCGACCTTCTATTGGTTTTCACAATAATAGTTGCGGATTAATCTTTGTAGTTACTTTCGTGATGAGTGAGAAATTTTGGTTTATTATATGTAAATATTATAATTAATTTAGAATCTTTTTACTAACTGGTTTGAAAAATATTTCCTTTAAAACTTAAACTAATTATATTGTTATTCTTAACTTAAATACGGCGCGCTATATAGTCCGCTAAACAGATTTGCGTCATATGTTCATCGACCAATCACAATCGACAAGGGCGTGGTTTATTGTTGATTTACCTTTGGCCTAGATATTTCGATATTCTCGGAATTTTCATAATCGTCTGGCTTATTTATAGGATGACGTGTTAATTAAATTAAATGTAGCATTTCATGGGCTAAATTTTGAGATATTTCCCATCTCTCTACGTTATTTGGTTCCGTAGTAATCTTAAATTCAATACGGTAACATCATGGCAGTTTTCTCATTTTCGCACGGTCGGTCGATTTTAAATCATTATTTCATGTTTTTCCCGATTAAGTTTTATGTGGAACATGGTATCGTTGGATAGGAAAATTATTGGGGGAGATTATCGTAGTATAGGTTGTTTATAAATTATTTCTTGTAATAAAAAGTATTCCGTGCATTTTTGGTGGGTTGTAATAAATTTCTATCATTTGCTTTAGGCCTAGTTGGTAGTTGCAGTTTTCCGATAATAGAGTTCGCCGTGTGTCTGTTTATAAGATTCCAACAGTATTTGAACCCTACTTACACGTTCTAATTGTCTATTAGTTGTTATGCCTATTTCAAATAATAAATTGTTATGATTGTGAGATGAAATATTACAGTATAAAGAGATCAACGAAATATTTATAAAAACTTACTTCCGTTTTATATATTGTAGACAGTTCTTCCTTAGAATGTTTAAGTTTACATTCCAGTTGTACTGCTAATTGTTTCCTATTAGTAATCAAGGTTTGAGCCTTACTTAAATTTTTCTTTTCTTGTTGTGATATTGCATCAATATTAGCTTGATATAATGCTCTTTCTTTGTTTAAATCCTAGAACACAATATTTATTCAGCATTACATTCATGACATAACCTATTCTACTAAAAAATGCTTTTAATTTTAGAAATAAAACAAAAATGGAGTTGAAGGCAATAAAAAAGCCTTTTTTCTATGTTTTTGATACAAGAATTTTGATATATTTCAAAGTGCTGTAAATACTGCTAACAATTTACAAAATAATTTACTAGATCAATTTTTGCAAAAAATTCACTTAAATTTTAAACCGATATGTATAAATGTGAAATATTATTTTCTCATAGTGTACATTAGTAGGACTTGACAAGTTTATTCTTTAATTGTATAGCCTATATATATATATTATGAGCCTTCACTAGAGATGCAACTTTTACTTTTTACTAGAGGATTCCAGTGCCTTCTCAAACAAAAATTTTAATATAGATCTCATTTATTAACCATACCCTCTCAAAACTAAACTAAACTCCATGCCACAATATCCCATGAAGAGCTCAAGACTGCTAGAATACTTTCCAGTCGAGTAATGTATGGTTAACACACACATCAAAATTCCTGTTACCGTTATTCTAGCCTTCTCAAACATAGTTTGTTACTACTACTGGTGGGACCATTTGTCTGTGCGCGCGGCTCTGACGCTACTAGCCGTCCTGTAAAAGTAGGGCTCTCTCACCCCACTATGTTTTTCTACCTTTCGCGAGACATAATTACAGTTTACAAGATTTGTAGTGCACATGGAAACATGATGTTTACATCAAAATCATCTGCGTTTAATGAGGAAGGTTGTGACGTTAATTGTTGATAAAAAAAGATAAACATTATTGTTCCTTTTAATTTAATTTGAAGTTGTTATGTTAGAATTTTTTCGGCAAAACTAATTTGGTGTATTGGTAAAATTTATTTTTTACCTGGCTGAAAATGAAAAAATAAAAGTACGCTATTTAGGAAAACTGGTAACCTGTTTACATGGGAATAAAAACAAACTTTAAACTAATAAACTAAAACAAAAAATTCCTTTCTTATCTAGGGAGGAAAAAAAACAAATTTTATTGTTTTACTTCCTTTAAAATATCAATACTAGCAAAGTTTTTACTACATGTTTTGTAAATGAGCGATAACCACTCCCCTCTCCTTCCCCGCACCATAGCCAGCCGTGTGCACAAACAAATGGACCCATCAGTACTAGCTTCCCAATCTTCTAACAAAGCTGGGTCATCTCCATGTTTGAGCTCCATGAGGATTGAACCTGGAACTCTCTCACTCATAAAGCCAGAGTGCTAACTACTAGACCAGCCAGGGGCTCCCTTCAAAAACAGTCATGAGAGTAAATTTATGTCGCTATAAGAAGCAAAGAGCGATTGACAAAAAACCAGGTCAGTACAGTTTTAATCACAGCCGGATACGGTCAATTATGTAAAGTTATTTCCGTATAAACTAAACAAGCGTTTTTTAAAAGAAATTAAAAAAGTGTGTAAATAAATGTGTTAGTGTAATAAATGTGTGTCAAATACGTACTGATGTTTTAAATGATTTTATAACAATGTTGACGAGGTATATAGTACCGAAAATAACGCATGTGACCATGGCTGAATAAATAGTCGAAATGGCCGTAATGCATTGAAACCATTTTGGATGAGCAGACGTAAGTAGAACAAATATATTATTATTTAAAACTCTCTCCAGTAAGGTTAAGAATATTAAAATAAAAAAATTAAACTACCATTATTTCTTCTTTCCTTGCAGACTTGTTATTATTTTAATTATTAATCTGAGTAAGGGTATTCTTTCATTATAATTGTGATAAGTACAGAAATTGGGCATTTCAATAAAAGTTACACCTTATTTTTAAACTAATAAATTAAAATATAAATGCTCATTACTTGAAATGCAGTGTACTACTTTACAACATTGTAGATTGTTAACAAAAATCAGTTTAATTTACAAACCTGTATTTGTAAACTGAATTTGTGAATTTCTTCATTGTTTTGAGCAATCCAAATGTTATCTCTTTCTTTTATAGTATCTTCTATCTGTGTTTTATTATCCCTTAAATAACGAAGATCTTGTAACTCTTCCAAATTATCAACTAGTTGATTTTCTAGATCATTTAATTTGTCCTCTTCATCTTGCTTTGTTAAAGTATAGAGTTTGAAATTCTCTTTCAGTGTTTTCTGCAGTTCTGTAGACTATAAAAGTAAATTTTAATATTTTTTTACATTCTTTGTATTTAAAACAAATATTATGTAAAAAGGCATAATTAATGTACACTAATTAATGTACACTAATTGTACACTAATTTGTTTCCTTTGTATGTGTGCTTATATAAGTAAAACATTATGGCACATTTAGGTAATCAACACAAATATATTATTAAAGTATACACTCTTAGAGGCATACTTTCCTTATATGTAATCAAATTGTACTCTCCAAATGTTTTAAATTATCATTCAATCACAATATTGTGTAACTTTTATAATTACCAGTCATTCTTGTTAATCAGTTTTGAATTTTGTATCTCTTTGCAGTATGGTCATTTTCACCCAGATAATTTTTAACTGTGGATTCTGCATAGAAAAATGTTAGCATGTTTTGATCCTACTTTTAAAAGTAAGTAGTTTGAAGGTGAAGTATCAAAATTTTGAAAAATAAGATAACAACTTAATAACTTTTTACTTTAGATTTATCTAGTAACTAATCTAGAGAAAAATTAGAAAATGTTTGGAAATCCAAATGTATTTTTTCTTTTACCCAAATTATCATTCTAGATGTGGAATACGAAGGCCAGTGAAAAGTTAATCAAAACGTTGTAAATAGGAGATTGATCTTTAAGAAATGAATAGAGAATTATTCAGAAACTAACTAAAATTATGAGTTTCATGATTTTGTGTGTGCTTATTTTAATAAAATTGTAATGTTTTTGAGATGAGAACACAATTTTGTCAATAACTTTCATATTAAACTATTTTTTAAATTTCTATTAAAAATATGGCAATATCAGTAATTCTTGAACTTCTAAGTTATTTAGAGTATGATATCTGTGAACACATCCTATCTAAGACATTTAAAAATATTTCATTAATCTAATGTAAATTATATTATTGCTACCTTTAATTTTATGGATTTCAATTTTACATTATTTGTTTTATAAACTCCATCTACGATTTCCTTTTCATTACATAATTTTGTATATTCTTCTTTCGAATTTTCATATGTGGTAGTTAAGTTATCATTTTCATGTGTTTTCTGTATTACAATACCTTTTTGATCATTTATAGTTTCATCAATAGCTTGCCTGAAATAAGTTATTAATTTATCAAACATTCAAAACATACATATTTATAAAAGCAAAATGTAAAGAAAAATATATTTATTATATTAAGAAGTTATGCCTTCCGTAATTATAACAACCCACAGTAATTTTCACTATTCATCATTTCTCCTTTTAGTATGAAGTGAATAAAAATTGGACTTTCCATATCCCAGAATATTGTCATCATCGAATTTCTTGAAAATGTATGAATTTTGAAGTTCTTTTTCTGTATTAGATAGGGGATGCTTCCAGACTAAACTTTGTTGCACTCTCTTGGGTCTAAAATAATAGGTCTATGTCTTATCAGCAATTATTATCCAGTTTATAACTGAATCACATTCATCTTCAAAACATTTCAAAAAGCTTCTGGAAGCTTTCAAATGATTCCCTTTGTCTATGAATGGAAATAAAACCCAGCCAGCATAAACTTTCCAAAATTTTAAGAATTGCCAATGATTAAAAATGCCAAGACATGGTTTATATCCACTACACACATTTCTTCCTTGGTGCAAAGGAACATTCATTTTAAATTGACCTCTTAAAACACAACCATAAACCGATAACATTGAAACAATACTTACAATGAACAGATGATATGAGGTTACAATTTAGAACATGTGATTGAGAAGAGAAAAAGTTTCCTTTTATTTTTTTACTTTCCTTCATAAATAAGTAATATTATAAAAACAACAATAAAAAGTGATTAAATTTGAAAACTGAGAAACACTTTCTGAGAAGTTGATAATTAATAGGAAATAATAATTCTTGATTATATGAGTTTAAAACTGAAAAAAAAGGCAAAAACTATTAATTTTTTATTAACATTTAAAAAAACTGCTTTATTTAATAATTGTACACTTGAGATGTTTGCTTATGTTAAATTCTAACTTTTAATTTCTTTAATATATATTTTTTTAATAAATTTAGACAATATGAATTGTTTAAGTCAGGATTAAACAATAATATTTATAACATCTATAGAGTGATGGTTGTATAACATGCAAAGAGATTGGTGAACAAAATTAAAATCAAATTTTGAATAAACATTGTTTAGAAAACTTGGTTTTCTATCTGTCTATCCATTTGCCTTTTTTAAATTTAATATTTACAGGAATTTAATATTTTGAATGTGAATTATATATTTAAAACCATTAATATTACAAGCAATGTTTAAGGCACAATTTATTGCTTACACTTTTAATGATTAATTTTTTGGTACAGTACCTTTATTTGACTGTATCAACATTTATCTTTTTTCTTTAATAAAATTTCTAAAACTACTTTATTCCTCCAGGAGTTTAATATTTTGTATGCCAATTATCTTTAAAAAAACATTAATTTTACAAAAAATGCATGACACCATATTTGCTTACTTCACTTTTATTGATACACTTATTGGTGCCTTTATTTTACTGTATGTCAAATGATGTTCATAAAAATATGTTTATGCTAATTAGCTTAATATAACATATTATTTTAACATATTTTATATAACATATATAAATTATTTATTTATAGATTATAAATAGTTGCCTTACTGTTTAATTTTCCAGGCTTGTTTAACCTCATCCATTCCAAACTCTATTTGCTCTATTTTAGTTTGGAGTGTATCATTGTCCTTTTTCAAGTTATTATTTATTGATGTATTATCTTCTACTTCTTTCTCAAGTATTATTAATTTGTCATTAACTTTCATATTTATTTTTCTGTTTTGATCAACTGTACTCGTTATTTTATCTTTATCTATTTTTTTTCCTTCTAATATTTTTTTAAATCTTATGATTTCTGACTCTATATTTTTTCTATGTTTTAAATTATTTTGTAATTGAACTTCTCTAATTTTCAGCTTATTAATTTTTCCAGACAGACTTAAGATTTGCTGAAAATAAATAAAGGTATTACAAATTGGGCCATTAAAAAAGTTGACATTTGGAAAAATGCAAAAGAGAATTAGAGTCATAAAATCATGCAGTAGATTAGGTCATAAAATCATGATGAAATATAAAATAATGGCATTTAAATATATATTTTATAATGGCTATAGTTAGACTAATGACAGGGGAGTAAAACAAAATAAGGAAAACCTAACAAAAGCAACTAAACTCATGACAGTTCACAAGTCAGAAGTACAGGAAATTAAACACAACCTTAACAACTTGAGCCACACTATTTCCAAAATTAAAAGCTGTGCCAATAAAATGTGAAAAAAGAAAATATCTAGAATATCATTGAGTGACAGAATATTTAGGAAGAGTGGAGAGATTAGTAAAGAACTTTTTTCACACAGAAATTTGATAGAACGATGAAAGTGACAATTTGAACATGTGTTTGGTGATAGAACTAAGTGTACAAACATTTTCAAAATAAATATTCTTGCTTTTGAACATTAATCCTAGTGGACAGAGAACTTTTGAAATAAATAAGACTGTCGTGTGAGTCAATAAAAATTATTTTCTTCAGAACAATTTAGAGAAATGCCACATCCCGTTTTTTTAAGACTTTCTAGATAAATAAGGCAGAACTATTTTAAAAATAATCAACATTTTGTCAAATCCTAATAAAGGATTTTCATATCATTGTGTATCGGAAGTTGGAGACTGCACAAGCTTTGAGCACTGGAAGAACTGCGGTTTGGAGACATCCTTGGAATCACAGGACATCAGGGTTCATCGCTACGGATATTTTTTTTTATGTATAGATGTCGTGGTATAGACATCATAAACAATTTATCATATTAATTATGTGTATTATGAATAGAGTATGATTTTGATAGATGTATGCGTGTTTATACAGGGTGGCTGAAAAGAAACCTGCACCCCCTCAACGTTTTTGTTATTTGAGATATTTGAAAGTGGTTTGCGCCATTCTATTTTGGAGGTAAGGGACACTTTTCATGACAAAATAATTTTCAAATTAGGGTCCTGGGGCCCAAAGGGGGAGAGGTAACCCTGCAAAATATTCCAAATAGGATAGACATGTGATACGTCATTTTGTTCATAATGAAAAAACGAGAAAGAATCTGTAATTGAAATATCAATCCGATTATCCTAAACAAAATGGCGGCCCAAAAAGTGAAATGGCTGAAAAGAAACCTGCATCCACCCCTCAACGGTTTTTATTTGAGATATTTGAAAGCGGTTTGCGCCATTCTATTTTGGAAGTAGGGGTCACTTTTCATGACAAAATAATTTTCAAATTAGTATCCCGGGGCCCAAAGGGGGAGGGGTAACCCTGCAAAATATTTCAAATAGGGTAGACATGTGATATGTTATTTTGTTCGTAATGAAAAGACGAGAAAGAATCTGTAATTGAAATATCAATCCGATTATCCTAAACAAAATGGCGGCCCAAAAAGTAAAACGGCTTATAAATAATTGCATTCATAGTATTCCTTTTATTGTTTGAGGTATTTAAATACTCTTGTATCACAAATGTTTTATAATTAGGTTCCTTGTGCCCTTGAGAGGTGGTTGGGGTAACCAACATTTTATGATAAAAATTAATGTGATACTCCGTTTTCTCCTAGAAATTATCAATAATCCTTATTTTTCCTACAACTAAATGTACTTAAAATACATTTTTAAAATGAAGAATACTTTATAAATTATAATGTAATACGTTGTGGTAAGTATCCTGATAAGATCTTTTTATCTTTTTAATTTTAAGATCTTCTATCTTATGTAATTTTAAAACCTGATCAACCACAAACAACAAAATGGTGGTAAAAAAAATTTAAACTGGAAAATAATCCACCCTACTCTTTTTTGCTGTTTGATATAATTATTTGATATATATATAATTTGAGTTTATGGAAGCTGCCTTGGTTTGATTTTACTTTATCAAACAATTTTTTTAAACTAGAAAACTATATAAGATATAAGAAAACTATGTACGCAAACCATATTTCATCAAAATCTGTACACTCATTTGGTCTGTAGATCACTGCACAGATGATAGATAGACATCATTAGGAAAACAAATTTTTTGATATATCCCTGAGAAACTTAAATAAACTTTTGGCCCACTATATAACTTTCTTTATATATGTATGAGAAAATAAAATGTTTTTATTTACAGTGTATAGAAGTGTTTTTCTTCATTTGATGTTTTGAATCATTCCTGAAATTTGTTCCTGACATACAAAAACACAAAACCGAATTAATTACAATAGGCTCATGAGTATCCGGCCTAATGTGACCGATTGTGTTAGATACCTTCTGCTGAGTTCTATACAATAATGTAACCATAATTTCCTTGTAGGTGTGAACAAGTTTTGCACTTCTCTCACCTAGCTACACTGATCTCATTGTCAATAAAGCAAGTCTGAAAGCAAGCAAAAAAAGGGTACTGCAAAAAATGGGTACTGGAAATATAAGCATATATTTCATTTCATAAGGTGCTTACTATCGAAATGTATTGTAAACTAACTTTTATAGAGTAAACTTGTCGATCCAAATTAATATTATTCCCATCACTACCCAGGTTGGATAGACAAGGAGCAAATAGTTGTGAAGCAACTGTACTTTTAATAATAGTAAGGTGGTTATATTCCGTTATAAAATATTTACTAAAGTACACACAATTTATAAAATAGACTCTAACTACATGTAAAAAATTGTATGTTAACACAAAGTCATTGGTCTTCTAAAGCTGAGTGTCATATACATAGAGAGGATGTAGTAGTACATTCAACATAGCTAATTACACAAATAGTAAAATATAAGAGGACCACTCAACTTTTACAACCTGCGTCTATGAATAAAAATGATATCTTTGATCTGATTATCGGTAAAAAGTGTAATTACATCAGTATGCAACTTAAAATGTAATATAATTGTCTTTTTATGTAGATACTTCTTCTATAAAATGAAATAGTGAATGATAGTAGAAACTAATATTATCAGGAATCTTCTTTCATTGAGTCTAATGATTTACTGACCTCTTGATGATTAACTTCTTGCTGTCTTGACTCAACAATAGAAGATTCAAGTTCTTTAATCTTAGCTACAGCTTGTTTCGTTTTCATATTCAAATCATTTAAGTATTTTTCATTGGATTCATGAGTGTTGGTTATATTGCTCAATCTGCTTACGAGAACACGATAACCATTAGAATTAATAAATCTTTATAATACAAATATGAAGCTATTTTAATTTTTGTAATTCTTACATCCATCAGAGATGTAAAATTACAGCATCATTGATTTTTAAATATAACTATACTAATTGTGTAATGGAAATGGAAAAGGCTGAAAGTGCCAAAAAAATAAAAAATCGATTTTTTGCATGGAATGTGTTGTAAGCGACATCGCCAATAACCTAGAGAAGGTTGAAAGTGCCAGAAAAATTCCTACTAGTTGCTAGAGCAGTTGCAAAGAGCAGCACCGTGAAAGCGCCCGCTGATCGTCAGTAGAAAAGGCTGAAAGTGCCACCCGACATGATGAATGTGCCTTTCCATTGCAGTAGTTGCTTTTGGCGCTAAAAATGTTCAAGTGTGTAGTAAAAAATTTCGTCAGATTTTCGGAGTAACTCCCAGGAAACTGCAAACTCTTCAAACAAAAAAGAAACAGGGTTGCTTGGTTTACAAAGATACTAGAGGTCAGAATCCACATTCACATGAACATAAAGTTAAGTTCACAGAAAAAGATTGAAATCTAGTTCGGCACCACATTAATTCGTTTCCCAGGTATGAAAGCCACTATTCCCGCAAAAGAACAACAAATGAGTTTCCATCCCCGGACCTAAACAAAAACCCTATGTTTTTATCTTTCAAAGACCAAAATCCAACAACTACATGTAACTTACAAAAACCATACTCAAGTTTTTCAACAAGACTTTCCCCAACTAAAATTCAAATGTTTAGCAACAGACACTTGTAAGAAATGTGACGTGTACGTTTCACTCAAGCAGCTGTCAGTGAAACTGCCACTATGAACATTCATCCTTTATGTGTAATGAGCGCTGGACTTCCAGCCTTTTAACTAACAAGGTATGGCACTTACAGCGTTTCCCAAAAAAAAGATATGATGGCACTTTCAGCTTTTCATATGCAAAATCAAGTTATATATGTACAATAAAAAAAACAACTCTTGAAAAACAAATAAAAATATATTTTGCATTTTTAATGAATTTTATATATTTTTAAAGGATACAGTATAAGTTTTATGAAGTTTTTATTGAATACTGAAAATTTTACTTTGTGGCCTTTTCCATTGTAATACCGGAAAAAGGTTAATTTGAATTAAATATTTAAAATAGCGGGTAATCGTATTGGGTGTAACATGAGTCAAAAACGTGACTAATGATTTTCAGAGTAAATTCATAATAAAATAGATTTCTAAACATAAATAAATAATGATGTAAAGATTTTAAAGTAATTTAGTTGTAAGAAATTTAATAAATTGTGTGTGTAGTGAAATTGAGAGATTCGGACAATTTATGAATTGCGTGGTAGTTGAATAAAGACATTTTGGAACTGGACGAGAAATATATCGCTTACACAGTGATATTTGGGAGATGTCCTGAGACTGGATATTGGAAATGTCCTGAGACCGGTTATGCTTCCTGTGGTCCTATAAAAACCACGATTTTTAACTGTAGTCCATATAGTTTTGGAGTTGTGACATTTTAACGTAATTTCAATTTTATTGAAATTTGTTTTTTCACTGATGGGGTTTTTTGGTTTACCAAAGTTGTTCGCTATGGTACCTATATAACAAAATTGTACCTAATTACTTTTTCGATTTTCCACTTCGTTCTCGAGATATCCTCTTTTGAAGTTGGCATTTAATTATAATTTTTCTTTTGATGAACCCCCCCCCCCCCCATTTAATGATTCTAACAATTTGTTTGGATCATCCTATTTTGTACAAAACATTTTCAATATCTTATTATATTTTCTTATATATAATTGCCCTAAACTTTCCTTTACGTTTTTATTTTTCAATCAGCTATAATTTTTTTATTACTAATTTAATTTATTATCTGTTTAGTAACATTTATGTATTTTCCCCTTGTTATATTTATTAATGATCAAAATTATAAAATTATTCTTATTTAAGTAGTCATTGCTCGAAAACCCCTCAAGTATAACTGTTTTGGGAATTAATTTTTGATTTATCTCGTCATTCTAGAAACAGCAATAAAGTCTATTTTCGCTTAACATCATTAACTCTTCCTGTTTTGTGTAAACCAATGACAGCATTTATCTATTTTACCGTGACTTTCCATCTCGTATTCAAAAATTTAAAAAGTACATATCACATCGAAGAAAATGTACAATAAGGTATTATTCCACAAAATATTATTTATTTAGTAATATGGATTTGTAATACCTACATCCTTTACTGTATTCAAAGTTGTAACCGATGTTTGTATTTTGATACCTGTATATTATGAGTTCCCAGATTAATTAAATATCCGTGAACATGAATAACTGATTCATACATAAATTATGTTACATAATATTAACGTGACATTTGTGGTAATGTGAAAAATCAAAATTTATAATAGGTTTAAAATCCGCGGGTGCATGGACCGAGACAGGATGTCCAAATCATAAATTATTTTGTAAATTCATTTATAAAGAGAAAATAGATTTTCAATGCTATAAAAATATGTTACCATGTCTAATTTTAATATAATTTAGTTAATAAGAAGTGTTTACTAATTTATGTGAAAAATAATTCAATGTAAAGTTTTTGTAACAGCTTAATGTTAACCGCGCAAAAAAGATGATTTGGAGAGGGAAAAAAAAGATGATTTGGAGAGGGAATAATTCCGGTTAGCAACAGACAGTCTCAAGTCAGTGGCCAGATCGAGCAGACGTATCTTTCTTTTGTGTCGTTCTAAAATAGAAAAATAGAAGAACTGTTAAAATGTAATATATTTGATTTTTAGTCTCAATTAGAGATTAGCAAAGTATAAATTGTTTAGAAAAGTGATAAAGAGTTTTTCAATGACAATATAAAAGTGGTTAATGGACTTATAGATTCAATGTAGACAATGGACGTACAAAGTGTGACAATTGGTATAAAGTGAATGACTGGACAGTTGATACCAATATTTTAATGAACACTCGTGTTAGTACTATTAATAAAAAACCAAAACATTATTTTAAGAGACTATGTTCTCTATATGCGAGTCTTAAACTGACCGATTACCACGTGGCGAAAATCATATATTAAGACGAACATTCTTTTAATAACTATAAACGCTATGAACTATTGTAAGAAAAATATTTTTAGAGTGCTGTGCGAATATACGAAAGATGAACTTTTCTGCCAATAACGACTACAATGGACTGCAAGATACTGGACATCTGAATTGCTATCTTTGAACAAACTTTATTGTAAAAAACCGGTGTTGTGGTATAGACACCTCATGTTAATTTTAAATTAAGGAGTTTTATTATGTTTTAATAAATTTTACTATATATACATGTTTAATCATTTAATATTTTTAAATAAAAAATAATTCAAGATAAGTAAATAAATAAAATTTAGAAGCATGCATTATTTAAAATAAATCTCCTTTAGAGATTTTCAAAGTAATTGGTAATTAAAATGAAAAGTGATTTGTTGCAACATCTAAAATAAAATTTTAAATTCATTGATTTAATCTCCTTCAGAGACATAAAGAGATAAACCAAATTAGTTAAAATAATAATCATGTGTATTCTCATAACATGTTTAAATAATATGTTTTTGTGTATAAACATTCTTTGTGTTAATAAATCTTTATGTAAAATTTCAGCACAAGTGTTTTCATTTCATGAAACCAATTCACTGTAAGTACACTGAAAAAAGGACTCACCCCTGAGAAATTTAATAACAATAATTAACTTCTTTTTTCTAAATTGATGTTAACACATCTGGCGCCTATAAGTCGAGCAAAATAATAATTAAATTCAAATTGTAATAAATAAATACTTAGAGGAACTCTTCAAGTTCGAAAGAATAATTTTTGTAATTTTTAAAATAGCTTCACTTTTAATAATAAATAACGACAGGATCATTATTGAATTATTACACATTATTTAATTCCTTAATACGAGTATTTTAAACGTAACTACTAAAATAAACTAGGTCAAATTTACCACTCATAGGCAACGCATTTTGATTTAGTCAAAAATGATAAATCGCTTCTCCCTTTCGATTAAAAATGTAAATACTTTAAATCGGTGAATGCTTGATTATTGCAAATAATATGTGTAATTTATAATATATTAACACATTAAGATAACACAAACAATCATACACCCACAACTGATTAATGGAGAAATACGTCGGACTGAAATCCGAGTTAAGAAAGGACTTGCACTTGACGGCAACACAGGATAAGTCCCACCTGGCTACAATGTATCAAGGTCGGAACCTTTCATAAACACAAAAGTAGTTGTCTAAAGTAAAATATTTTGGTATCCCCACAAAGATATAAGAAATTTCCACACTCTCTTTTAAATTTGAATCTACCAATCAGACTCAAGAGCCCCATAAGTCACCTACAGGGCAAAAACCCGAATCTCTTCTAGAGGAGAGTGTCTTGCCTTCAGCACAACCCTAGAGAGTTGTGTAGTAACTCTCTAAGGCTGTCATCCCGAACAGTCTTTTTGGGGCCACTGGCCCTTTTGGGGATATCCCTGCAAGTGATAACATCCCCTGAATTACTTTACAGGCCGAGCGAATATCCTGGAAAGGTACCTAATGTCTCTCTCTCTCTCTCTCTCTCTCTCTCTCTCTCTCTCTCTCTCTCTCTCTCTCTCTCTCTCTCTCTCTCTCATCTTTTAAAATATTAATCCATTTTATGAATTACAATTTTAAAACAATATAAATTGTTTTCTTAAACTTCACCAGCAATGCCAAATACAGTAGTAATATTGTAAGCAACTAATTAATATTCATAACCAAAGTAATCTTCGTCAAAATTTTAACTTACTCATTTCTGGCTGTATTAATCATTACATTTAATTTGGGGATCTCTTCACTTTTTTTCTTTTGCACTTCTTTAAGATTCTGTTTAAGATCTGATATATTATTTTTAGCCTGGAAAAAAATTGATACATTTATAACTATACTATACACTGCAAGTAATAGTACATGGAAATAATATGTAGTGCAATCAATGAGAAATTTTTAAATTGTTGATATTCAATACTTTGGAGACTCATAAAAGGGTAACATCAAAATGTGGTCAAGGCCAAAAAATCAGAAAACATAAAAAGTCTAAAAATTAATAGTGTTGTAAAGTAATGGAGTATGTTATTGTAGCAATACGTTTTTAACAATTTAAATTAATAATACTTGTATTTAGGCTGTGTAAGGTTAAAAAGAACATATGATTTTTACTAAAATTATAGACCTGTTTTGTTATTTTGTTCCAAATATGTCTTACAATAATAAAGGTAAAGAAGAAACACTGATAATTTGGCTTGTTTTATGATATGCAACACTGTTATATAATTTAGAATAGAGCTACCACATATCTGACCAAAAAGTATGAAGCTAGTATGTAAGGTGTTATCAAAGCTACCAGATCAGGTAAATAATCACACAAGCCAAGAACGTATATAACCTTCACGTGAAGACACCTGCATTCCTATGCATATTTATTTACTTTGATGACATAATAAATTTAAAGAAATTAACATTTCTAAATGTGCATTCTGATTCTCTGGAATATGTGAATAGGATTGCAGCTGTAAGCCACCACTGGCTCTTAAGTAGTTTTAGATGTAGTTGGCTATTATTTATTTTATCACACATCCATAGCATAGAGACAGTTTTGTAATGGTAAAACATCTTTGTATATGAGTTTGTGACAAAGTTAGTATAATTTGTATACACTGTTTATTGTATTAATAGCTGTAATGAGCTATTTTTTTAACCATTATTTCATTTTATTAATTATAATGACGCTAAACTAACTATGAACTTGTAGAAGTATTTAAGAGAATATAGGTATATTCCACATGTTTCCAACATTCTAAAATGGCCCTAAACGTTTACATATTTGGGGATTCTGATAGAACCTTTTCTAACTGATCATGATCATGTACTACTGATAGGTCTATATATCAAAATATTATTATTGGATTTATAACTAACTTAATATATCTTGTTCATTGATTTAAGGGAACAATTCCTGTAGATGAGTCTCTATGTTTTGTATTGTTTCATATTTTTTGTGTACATTATGTCAGGTTAACACTTTATTCGCTAAGTGAAGTGTAGTTAAAGATGATGTAATAAATTTACGTCACACAGGTAGCGGATAAAGTATGGATGAACGGACAAGATTTCAAAATTGGCTAATGTTGCAGTACAACGAGTGATTATGTTGTATGAATAAAAAAATATGTTAGAAAATAATTATAATATTAAAATATTACATTTATGTACTTTTTACATAAAACTTTAGCCTAAAATTTGTAAAAAAAAAATCCCTAAATGTGTTCTGTTCACCGATAACTCCAGTCAGATTCAGAAATTAGCTATTGTAATTGGTTATAGGATTCCACCAATACCAGTATTTTGAGACAGGAGGGGTTTAGTCCAGTTTTTGGGAAGACACAAGCTCTACTACCACCAACGAGAGAAGTCATATTTGACATTTTCTCTGTCAACACAGAACTTCACATTAGGCTGATCGCCCCAGCACTTCACTTCGCTTCGCTTCGAGAGAGTGACGCCTCGATTGAAGAGCTATTTCAAATAATATAGTTTTTTAACTTGAAGTATAATAAAATCAGTGCTAGCATTTATTGGTATTAAACATAATGTACATTTTTAAATATCTTTATTGAACTATACATACAAAAAAATATTACGTAAAGGACTAAAATTTAAAGAAGTCAAAAACATTTATTTTTGAGAAATCTGTATTAACAGAAAAATCATTCAAGTTTAGACTATCAACCACGATCAGTGGAAATAAAATAGACAATGAACTTTGTGTGTGACTAAAAAAACTTGTAAGATTTTATAATACCAATAAAACATAATTAAAGAGAAAGAAAAGAAGTTTAAACAATTTTTAGATTATAAAATGATATATTCAATAATGCTGTATGTATAAATCTAAATTCAATCAAAATATTAAAATCTTTTTTTTTTTAGAACAGTATGAAAGTAAAATTATTACAGTTTTTAACACTATAAGTTCAAATTTGACAACAGTTTTAACTATGGTGTACCTTGGTATTTCCTTTCCACGCAACATAAAAACAAACACAAAATTTTAAAATTATAATTTACAGATTTTGGAAAAAAACCAATTTTATAATTTTGAACAACCTTTAAACTATTTCATGGCTTGAAAACTGATATGGAAAGAAAACAGGATAGTAAATTTTCCTTTTACAAGCACAGTACCAAAGAGGCACAAAGAATAGTGCAAAAAAGTTACATATTCTTAAATAATAACATACTAGAAAACTGTCACCTAAGAATATTTGAACTAGCGGAAAAAGGCTTGATATGTTTGTACATATTTCACTTTAAGGTTTTGAAAATATTAATTTAGAAAAGTGTTAATTTAAAAAAAAAATTATTCACAAATAATTTCATTTTTATAATTTGATTAATTATTTTTTCAAGGGCTATTGAAATATGAGAAACAGTTTATGAATAGGATACTTACAGTATTATGTTTTAATGATATATTCTTATAATCTTCTGATAGTTGATTCCTTTTCTGTATTTCTACATTTACTTGCTGCTCTAATTGTAACTCTCTCTCCGATAGTTCCAACAATTTTGTCTTTTTGTCAACTATTTTCTTAGTCATTTCTTGTCTGTATTTTGTATTTTCATCTTCCAAAATAGAAACTGCATACAACATAAAATTAACTAACTTATTTAAAATAAAATAGATACAAATGTAATTTTGTGAATGATCAAATAGTAATTTAAAAACTTATCTCTACATTTATATTCCTAAGACAACGAGAAATTTTTTTCAAAATTAGGAAGCAACCTACAAGCAATTTCAACCTCTCATTGATCTCTATACCATGAAATCGGTTAAAATATGTGACAGGTTAAAATCTGTTAAAATTAAATCGAAAAGTTTCTACAGTGTAATAGTGTACATTTTCAGTTTAATGATCTTAAATAGAATGAGGTATACATGTAATAGTGTACATTTTCAGTTTAGTGATCTTAAATAAAATGGGATATACATTGGACTCAATGTAGCAAACAGGAAACGTATTTTGCTTTTTGAATAAAATCAATAAAGAATAAGTAAATAAAGAAAATAATTAATTAGTACAAAATGATCAGAGAAATTTATTGTATGTATGTTAATATTTAAAACAGGTATAAATTTAATTATGAGAAATTGCAACGTTAACGTTATGAATTCAAAGAAAGAAAACTGTTACTAACCACCCAAACCGGAGGCAAGTCAGTATAAGCTGAACTTTGAAAGGAAGAATTACGTTCTCTCGATAAAAATGTTTGCCGAGACAAAGTGGAAATATAGAAAGAAAGTGTTTTCTTGAGAAACTAAGAGCTGTTTTACAAGTACTGTTATATAATAATGTGAGTAAGTTTCTATTGGCTAAAAATAAACTTTCGAAAGTTAAAAGTTATGACTATGTAATATGGTGCATGGACAATGTGCATTACGTAAGCCCAGAAAATGCGTATAAAAAAGAATAAGTAATTGTGTTTTAAACAAAAACTAAACAACTTGAACAGAATGTTTTGAACTAACAATGAAGTAAACAATTGTTACGTTCATAAAAATGAAGTTGAAAACTAAGAAAGTTAATTTTAAAACGGGAGAAGTGATTTCAGTGAAACAATGCCATGTGACTTCAACCCGGAAAAGATGTGTTTTTAATTAAAAGTTCTATCTAAAATGTTCATGCATGTCTGGTATACCATGCCTAAACTATTTTCCATATAAAATAAGATATATAATTAATTGAAACTTCTGATTTTTTGTTGAAATGTGAATATTTTGTTTATAGAATTGTCTTACGTTTTTTGTAAGGAGAGATGATAGGTATGGTTATTGGAGTGTAATTTTATAAATTTATATAAATAAAAGATTTTCTTGTTTAAAGTTATGATTTTGATGTTTTGAATTTGAAAAAGAAATAAAGTTTTATGAAAATAATTATATACTGTATATAAAAAGGAATATTAGCTTCTCAAAATATATATTTAAATATATTTAAAAAATTTAATTTGAAAGTAGGTTGCAACCACAAAAAATAATAATAAACTAAATTTTAATGAATATGATTTTTGATTAATTTAATATGTAGGATGTTATATGTGTATAATTTTATTTTTACAGGTTATTATTTGACTTGTATGAATTCTGATGTTATTAGATTGTTAGACGTTATAAAATGTTTTGAACTAACGATGAAGTAAACAATTGTTACGTTCATAAAAGTGAAATAGTAAAACTAAAAAAGTTAATTTTAAAACGGGGGACGAGATTCAGTGAAACAATGCCATGTGAATTCAACCCGGAAAAGATGTGTTTTTAATTAAAAGTTCTATGTAAAATGTTCATGCATGTCTGGTATAACATGCCTAAACTATTTTCTATATAAACTAAGAAATATAATTAATTGAAACTTGTGATTTATTGTTGAAATTTGAATATTGTGTCTATAGATTCATCTCATGTTGTTTGTAAAGAGAGATGATGTGTTATTTGAGTGTAATTTTATAAATAAAAGATTTTTCTTGTTTAAATTTATTGTAATAATGTGAAAAATCAAAATTTATAATAGGTTTAAAATCCGCGGGTGCATGAACTGAGACCGGATGTCTGGATCATGAATTGTATTTAGTAAATTCATTTATAGGAACAAAATGGATTTTCAAGATAACAGTATAAATTACCATGTTTAATTTTAATATAATTTAGTTTAATTGTTATGATATGTAAATTATTTGTGTTTTACGGGAGTGTGTCATAATGTGTGAACAGTAACCGGAAGGAACGCTTTCGGAAGTGAGATTTGCCTCATGGCAACAAGTTAGTTGAAGTCCAGAGCTTGGAGGGACAAGATGTGTTTTGTAGAGTCGAAGTCCAGCGTTTGGAGTGACAAGAGGTGTTTTTTAAAAGGAGTCTAAGTCCAGCGTCTGGAGAGATAAGGTCGTAGGAAAGAGTTTCTAGGTTCTGTTAGAACAATGTACATTTGATTTTTTGTCTCAAATAGAGATCGAAAGTGTTTAAAAATCCATAAAGAGTGTGTTTCAATGACAATAACGCGGGAACATAAAAGACAATGGTTTCTATACGCGAGTTATGAACTTTCTCAACAACTTGAGAAAACAACTTCTGAACGATGGAGAATCCACTAGGAGCTGTAAAATTTCAACTTGTAGGACATCAGTCTTCTATTCGGATACAGACAATGTTTTTTATTTAGATCGGCGTTTTGGTATAGACGCTATATATTACCTGTTTGATTAATAATCTGTATTATGTTTTAAATTAATTCTTTTGTAAATGTTTATCTATTTAAAGAAAATTTTAGTAGATTATTACTAGAAGAGATAATAGAAAATGAATTTTTTAAATAATAAAAATAGAATCTTTTCATTTTTCTTTTAGAGCTACAAAGTTACTAAAAAGTCTTATAAATTAAATTCCTGTTGCAACAATTTGTTCATAGAAGCATTTTGAAAGAAATAAAATAAAGGAAATATAAATTAAAGCTCTGTTTATTAAAACTAAATGATAAGTAATACTTACAAATGTGGCTATTTGGATAATGATAATTGTAGAATGTGTTTTGTTTAAATAATTAATAAATGTTCTTTGTTAAATTTCAGCTACAAGTGTTCTCATTTGAATACCAAATATCACTGTAAGTACACTGATAAAAGAACTTGCGACCCCAGAGATTTTTTTAAATATTTAAATTCATTCTTTTTCAAAATTGATGTTAACACATCTGGCGCCCTTAAGTCGAGCAAATTAATAAATTAATAAATTATAATTAATAAATAATAGAATATCACCACATTTATGAATTGTTACATTATGATTTTGATGTTTTGAATTTGAAAAATAATTAAAGTCCTATAAAAATAACTATATAAGATAAAAAAGAATATTAGCTTCTGAATATATAAAAATTTTAATTTAAAAGGCAGGTTGCAACCATAAAAAATAATAATAAACTAAATTTTAATGAACGTAATTTTTTATTAATTTAATATGTAGGATGTTATATATATAATTTTATCTTTACAGGTGTTATTTGACTTGTATGAATTCTGATGTTATATTGTGTTTATCAACAATAAAATGTACATTTCAGAATAAAAAGGATTCTGTACTTTATTTAATATTCTACATAGTACACTTTTTCAAAAGAACTTGCGACCTCAGAAATATTTTACACTCTCTTCTAGAGTAATAATAATTTTTTATTTTATTTTTATAAAATATTACATAATGGCGCCCAACTTTATCAAATAATCAATTCTAAATAACTAAAGACTTTTAATCAGATAATATTTAAATTGTTTCAACAGTTTAAAAAAAAAATCATTGAAAACCGTGAGAAATGCTACCATTACCACCTAGGTATTACCATATTGATTATATAAATCACCATCTAATTTTATCCATTCAATTTGTTTTCCCTACAGACCAAATGGAAGTGTGGATGTTGACTTGAGACAGCCAGAGCATAGGGTTGTTGAGCTGCGAGAATCCCAACAGGTTGACTTTACGAGTTCTATCTTATACAGTTTTAAGTTGATAATTTTTTTTAGATGATAACAACAGAACTGTCATTTTTGAGATATGGGAAGGATTGGCCCAATACATTTTGTTATGTTTTAGAGGCTACATTTTAGCAAAATTTGTAAGAAAATGTTAAGAGCTGATTATGGTAAAATCAAAAATGTGTCTTATAGCTGGTAACCTTAAATTTTGAACTATTTCACTTATTTTTCACTGTGGGAGACAATAAAATTGCATACAACAAGTCATAATTTATACATACCTTACAAGAAACTCAACCATTATACACTACAAACACATTTTAAATCTTCACAATAACAAGTTATAAATTATTACGAATCAAAACAATGAACAATTTTGTACCAAGATAGAGGTATATAATAAACAAATAATTATAATATACACAAATAAATACTTGAACACTATAAAAATAATGATAAACTTGCTAGAGTTATGGTCAAATTATGCCTACATATCAATTTTGATATCAATTGTTCTACCCATTTGAGCTGAAATATACTGTACATATGAAAGATAAACATTATTCTTAAAACCACTTTTTTTCGACTCAGAGGATCTCAAAACAGATATTTTGATTAAAAACCAACCATAGATTTTTGATCAATTAATAAGTTTGACACATATAAAAGAAAGTGAAAATGTAATTAAAAAATTAATAGCAAAATCTTGCCTAAAATTAGTTTTGATTTAAACGTAAAATACACAATATTAAATATGGCATCAGAACTATTCAAGGATTACATTCGGCGACTCTGTATATATGATGTGGAAGATAAAATCCATGGCGGAACAAACAAGGGTGTGCTCATGCACATATGGTTTGGCTACAAGTGTGTCAGCGTGGGAGCAGAGGTCACTACACACGCTTTCAGTCATGTTGTTTAATATAGTGTCTACCCTCTTTCATTTGTGATTATTCACTGATTATCAGTTATTTATCTGTGGCGAGTGTTTTATAATTGTTTATGAAAAGTTATTTATCATGCCTGAGTGTACTGTGTTTGGCTAAAATAACTATAATCATACCACAAAAGGAACTGAGGTAGTGTATTATTTGTTTCCAAAAAGTGGTATATTATTTGTTTCCAAAAATAACCATGAATTGAGTCAGGAGTGGCTGGAGGCTTGTCATACACAAGACAAGCCAGAATTTGTTCTGTGCATTGTAATAGTGTACATTTTTAGTTCTTTGATCTTAAACAGAATGGGATATACTTTGATCTTAGATAGAATGGGGTGTATATTGTTACCATTCTTAAGGATGAAATCCTTAAATAGATGCTTTTGGAACCAGGAATGGCAATGTTTGAAAGAAGAGATCTAGATAATTTCGATTGACCTGTAATTTATTTAACTCTTTTTTTTTTTTTTTTTTTTTTTTTAAATTTAGCGATTCTGAGTCTTAAGTTAACCATTTACATAAAGTTAACATATAACATAGATTAGTAGTTTTTTTTATATATAAAAGAACAATCTGCAAGGTAACAATTGACACTTCACATATAGCTAGTGATTTACATTATTTATAGGCCCTTGTAGTGCGCCCGATGAGGTCAGGCGTGGTACTAGATTTTGTATCACGGATTTTGCTAGGAAAACATTAATAACTTAACAACGTGTTTTTGTGAATGCCATTATTTTACTTACTGTTTCACACACAACAAAACACTTTACACTTTACACTTTACATTTTACTTACAGCAATTATTAGCACACACTAACGAAGCATTATCGCCGTGCATCTTTCTGTTTTCACAACACAACAACTACAAACAAAACAAAAGCTCTTCTCTCTCTGAAAAAGCCAAACATGACGTTTTATATGGGTTCTCCTCCTTCCTTGAGGTTCATACCCATCATTTGAGATAATTAATCCACGTGGACTCTTTCTGGGTCCCTGTTGGTGGATGTCTTATCAGGTTAACATTATTGGAGGATTTCCAACGAATCAGAAATTAACAGAGCAACCTGACAGTGACGTTGTCTGTACATCTCTTGTTCACGTGAAGGAAATCCTGTTTTCTAAATAGGACATCAATTTTGGTTAATTTTGTAGCAGTGGTCACTTTGTGGTTCTTATAAAGGAAATGTCATGAACTAAGGTTTTTACCACAAAGGCCTTCAACTAGGATAACCCACTGCTTTTACTGTCAGGGCACTACATCTACCCTCCCTTTTAAGAAGAGGAAGGCACTGAGAGCCTTACTCTTTTCAGTTAAGGTCCGGTGATAGAGTTTCGTGTGTGTGTGTGTTTTTTTTTTTTTATATCATTTACAATTTTATTTTAAATATTTGTTTTCTACTTATTTAATATATGGTAATATATAAGTTTGCGGTTTCTAATCTTTGTAAAACCTTATCAAGGCGTTCAGCGTGTTGTTCTATAGTACTACTAAAAACAATTATATCGTCTAGGTAAACCAAAGCTTCCTCACCATTCATTCCTAACAATATGCTATCCATAAGTCTTTGAAAAGTTGCAGGTGCATTACACAAACCAAAGGGCATATTTTGAAATTCGTAATGTTGTCCGGGTATACTAAATGCCGTTTTCTCAATATCATTTGGTGACATTTTACTTGATGGAAACCACTGTATAAATCGAGAGTAGTAAAGAATATACTATTGTTCAGACAGTCCAACGTTTCTGTAATGTTTGGCAAAGGGTAGGCGTCTCCACGTGTTATAGCGTTGAGAGCTCTATAGTCCACACAAAACCTATACTTTGGAGTTCCATCAGTGCTTTTCTTATTTACTATTACTACTGGACTTGACCACGGTGACGTAGATGGACGTATAATTCCCTTTTCTAACATATCCTTAATTTGCTCCTCCACTACAGGTTTTAATGCATGTGGCATTCTATGGATTCTTTCTAATAGGAGGAAAATTTCCTGTATCTATTTTATGCTCAATGCTACTATTACAACCAATCTGTCCCTTAGGCTCATCAAATACATGTGCATAACGGTATAACACAGGGCATAACACTTTACGTTCTAGCTCAGTTAAATGCATTAACTTATTTTCTATTACTTCAACTAATTCTTTGTTTTCAATTTCTACATAATTCACATTATGTCTATTGGTACTAATTTCGCTAACCTCGCTAACTTCGCTAACTTTGCTAACCACTAGTGGCTTACACACTTCCGCCATACCCAAAGTACAGTTTTTCGGAATAATTAGCTTCTCTTGACTAAAATTTGCGATTTTTACATTTACATTTGGGTTACCCTTACCCACTTTACTTAAAACTCTCGCGACTCGTACTCCATGTACATTCAATTCTACCGGCTCTATAAGCACTTCTTCTGGAATAAAACACTTTTCCCTTTTATTCTCTACTATCAGGCGTCCCTGACCTACTACTTCTGATAAAGGAGGTAGGATTATATCATTTGTGGTTTTGACACAATATGACGTCACGGTATTAGGCAGTGACCTAGAAACAGTATCACTAATGTTTGGGTTGAGCTGGCCAGGCTCTATATTCCTTACATGTGATTGTAACTTTGATTCACTCCCCATTTTCCCACATTCTACAGGTAGAATGTTTCCTACATCTTTTAAATAAAAGACACCGTTATCTAAGAACAGTTCTCCTTTAGTCAAGTCTAACTTTGCTCCTATACGTTTTAGAAAATCCATTACTAAGATTCCGTCATAGGGCATCTGTAAATTCGCAACTACAAATTCATGTGAAAAACTACGTTTTCCTTTAATAGATACAAAAACCTCTTGTTTCCCATATATCTTTAACTGGTTCCCTGTTACACTTCTGGCTGTTATATTGCTATCACAAATTTTCCTTTTACTAATACCCCTTTTTATAATCGATATGGTAGCACCGGTATCTACTATACACTTACACGGTTTTTTCCCAATTATTACATCTAAAACTATCTGATCTATTGTTTCATCATGCATTATACTTGTTACTAAATGTTCTTCCTTTGATACTTGAAATTTTGAATTTATTCGCGGTCCGACAGGCTGGTGCTGTTTCCCGCCGAACCTCGCACATTTGGGACTGTTTTTGGATTTCTACAGTCTCTCGCAAAGTGTCCAAACTTATGACATGAGTAACACTCAATCTGTCTTTTGGTTTTGTTGCCAGAACTCGACTTATTATAGCTATTTTTCTTATAGGTATCCGACTTAGGGTTTTCTTTGCTTACTCGACAATCTTTTGCCATATGTCCAATTCGATTGCAATTAAAACAAGTTACTTGTGTTAAAAACACATTTTTATGCTGAGGTACGAAATGAGTAGGTCGTCTAGCTTCAACTGCAGCCACAGTGACGGCTAACTGAATTGCCTCTGCCATAGTTCCAGGCATCCGATATCTAACTTGTTGTCCTACATTTCCAAATAAACCGTTTGTATAAGCGGCTAACATTCTTCGCTCTGCTTCTTCGTGTATTATCCGCTGTTGTGCCGGATCTTCAACCGGTCTTATGGTTTTTGCACAAAGTCTTTTACATCGATCCGCAAATGCTTCAGGGGATTCATTTTTGTGTTGAATCGCGTTTTGTAGGGCTAAGTAGTGAAATTGGTCTAATTGTTTTACGCGAAAACGTTCAACAAAACTGTCTCTTAATTCTTTAAACGTTATATCCGATCGAACTAAATCGGCGTTACTATTCAAAAATAATGCAGCAGTCCCCTTTAACTTTAGTTTTAATAAAGAAACTTTGTCACCTTCAGTCCAATTCCCTACTTGAGCGGCTCTCTCTATGTTATCAAAGAATTCGTTTACAGTTACAGGTCCATCACCTCGCCAGGCGTCAAGTAAATTTGCGGTAGTCAAGTCTTTTATTTTCGTAGCTTTAGCCACTTTCAATTGTTCACTAGTCATTCTTAACTGCTCGGACTGGGTCTTTAATTGGTCTTGACTTTTTAAAAGGGCTTGTTTTAGGGTCTGTATTTCCTGTTGTTCGGTTGCCATTTTATTTAATTTTATTTATTTAAAATTTTTGTTTAATAAAATGTTTCCTTTGCTAATTTAAAGAGACACTGGAACAAAGCGAAAGCACACGCGTCGTTTTGCCAGATAAAAATAACCTCTAAAACCAAGCAGACCACAATACCAACGATAACATAACCTAATGATTGTAATTTCATTTCCTAATCTCAACAAAGAAAATCTTTCTTCTCTAATAGAAATCAATTTCTAACTTTATAATTTCTACTCTTATAACGTTATCTTCATCAGTATAATTAGCATAACCATTTAAGTGTCTTTCAATGATCCTTTGGATTAATGATTTTAAAAGAGTCTCACATCCTTCTAGTAAAACATCGGGGTCTGATATAGGAAGGTAATATAAGGGTACTCTGGAGCTCATTTACCGAGTGTTCCAGGAACGTCGTATATAGGATCTGATTTAGGAGAAGGGACAATTTTTGCTGGCTCAAGGGTTTCACTTATTTTGGAAATTGAGGCAGGCCTCGAACACAAAATTGGTTTAGGACATAAGACAGGAGGTTTACTGGCTGGATAAATATGTCTATAATAAGCTGTTATGTTCCCTACTCTAGTTCCAATTTTCATGAATATTATGAATTTTCATATTCATGAGAGTTTGTCCAATTTTATCAACTTCTTCACTCGAATTATTTTTTAATATAGTCTCTTTATTTTGTTTGCATGTTTCACTTGCATACTTTAACAATGAACTACTTGGTTTTGCTGTTGGATTAAGATTAAATGGTACTTTTTTAGTATTTAGTTGGCGTTGTTTTTCCATATTTGCAAGTTCCCCTTTAAACTATTGCCCATTTACATAAACAAAACTGTTAAAATAAATTGTAATTTTAGCTAATACATTTCATATGACATATAAATAACGTAAAAACATTTTAAATATGAGTACCAGTACTACAAAGAAAATTAGTATAACACCTAATATAATATAAAAAACCATTACCATACTATTATTTTCCAAACATAATCCAAGATACAAAATTTTCCTTTGTTTTATTTATAATCCCAAAAGAGATTAATTACTCTCACCAAATAGTGAGAAGCAATCCCACCGCTGCCACCAAATTTTGTAGTGCGCCCGATGAGGTCAGGCGTGGTACTAGATTTTGTATCACGGATTTTGCTAGGAAAACATTAATAACTTAACAACGTGTTTTTGTGAATGCCATTATTTTACTTACTGTTTCACACACAACAAAACACTTTACACTTTACATTTTACTTACAGCAATTATTAGCACACACTAACGAAGCACTATCGCCGTGCATCTTTCTGTTTTCACAACACAACAACTACAAACAAAACAAAAGCTCTTCTCTCTCTGAAAAAGCCAAACATGACGTTTTATATGGGTTCTCCTCCTTCCTTGAGGTTCATACCCATCATTTGAGATAATTAATCCACGTGGACTCTTTCTGGGTCCCTGTTGGTGGATGTCTTATCAGGTTAACATTATTGGAGGATTTCCAACGAATCAGAAATTAACAGAGCAACCTGACAGTGACGTTGTCTGTACATCTCTTGTTCACGTAAAGGAAATCCTGTTTTCTAAATAGGACATCAATTTTGGTTAATTTTGTAGCAGTGGTCACTTTGTGGTTCTTATAAAGGAAATGTCATGAACTAAGGTTTTTACCACAAAGGCCTTCAACTAGGATAACCCACTGCTTTTACTGTCAGGGCACTACACCCTTAAGAGAAGATTTAGATAATTTTTAATCAAAACCCCCCCCCATACAATTAATTATGTATAAAGTAAGTTAAAAAAAAATAGAAAAAGACAATTCATTAAAGTATGTAATATTACCAAGAATTTAATTTTTTAAATTATATATATATTAAAATTAACAAAATTTGATTAATTAATCACACATAAAATATATAAGTTGGCCAACTGTAAAAAAAAAAAAAAAATTCTTTTTAAATATATATTTTAACAAAGGAAAATATTAATTATTTATTGATCATTTATTGACGTCAATTTAGAATTTTGAAAATTAACCCCTTTAGGGTCGTAAGGTCGAAAGGTGCATGCTTATCCCATCCATTAGAATTTTATTTTGTTTTGCATTTTATATAAAAAAAAATCATGTCTAGTTCAACAAAATCATCCAAAACATTATTTCACAAATACACTTCAAGTTTATTCTGACTAATTGAAATTCACAGGTTAAGTTGTTCATTAGTTTTCACTTTTGTCTTTTTACATTACTTAAAAAAAGAAAGTCCTCAGGTCTTAGCATGGACTTGAAATTTACTGCAGGAACTTAATTTTTACAGCCTGCTGGAACCAGCTGCATATAGCTGTAGAAAATACATGTAGCAATTAAACAAAGAACAGACATTTCTTGACAGGTTTAAACATTTCTGTTGTAGATTTATGAGCAACATATTTCTCTGTAACTAAGTTTTATAAAAAAAAATGCAATTTCTTTGAAGACAAAATGTTTTATATGTTCAAATAAATTACTGAATGACTCTACTTTATAAAAGATAGAAACGAAAAGGAAGCTTTTCCTTTTAAAAGATTGTTTGAATTTAAGCTGGTACAATTTACAGACAATTCAAAAATTAGTTGTAATTAAATTTAATCATCTATTAATTGGTGATTTGATTTTATAACAACCAAAATAAAAAAGCTTTGTTTTATTCTTTCAAGAGATTATATAAATTTATACTCTAAAAAAGAATTTACAGACAACCTAAGGTTTGATTATAATTGAAAACCGATTACAAAATTTTATTTTTATAAAATAGAATACATATTTTGTGATGGTTATCTTAATAAGGTTTAAACTGAAAATTTTGGTTTACCTGGTTTAGCAGAGTCGAAAACTTGTAAGGCTCAGATGAGATTGATTGCAATGAACTAGATTGACTTCATTGAAACTTAACGATTACCTTTTAAATTTAGAAACAAGAAAGACGGCCATTTCAGAGTTTGAAATGAGTTTTTGCACGCCTTTAGTAAAAATTTTGACTCATGTGTAATAAAATCTTCCCAATACCTCTATATTATTATGTAAAATATTTATATATTTAGCTACCAACTCACACTGAGGTAGTTATTTTGCAAAAACCCTACGTTGAGGTGCCAATGCAATAAAAGATAACATATAATAGTAAAGATAATAAAACACAATTATTTATTTTGTAATATCCACTTTTAATTAGTCTAGCCAACCAATGGTTTCGCCTGATAAGGCATTGACGAGGCTGTATTACAGACTGAAGAAAAAAGACAAAAACAGAAAACCTTAAAACTAGAGGGTGGGAGTTAGGATACAATGAGTGGAAGGTTGGGGAAATACCCGGCCTGGGCAATGACCATAGGAACAATACATATTGGGAAAACCAGTTGATTGTTCTAAGTACAAATAACTTTTAAAGGTTTTACTAATGGAGAGTTATACAAATCTAACTGGTCATTTAAAACTAAATTAGGGTTACAGTATCTTATTCTATTAATTTCTAAGCTCTCCAAAGCATTCAATTTCCTACCTTTATTATCAAAATGTAATATTTTAAAATCTACACTCGAATTAAAATCAGACATTTGATTCCAGTTTTTCAAATCATTTAAGAATACATCTCGGGAATGGGTTGTTCGCTGACCTCACCACTTTTTTGGTTAAAATGTAGGTATTTATCTTATATTTATATTTACACATAGATAATATTACTTAATTATAAATGATGACAATAGTTTATGAACACTTTGAATGATTTTAGCAGAGTTACTTTTGTTTAAGTTCAAAATTAAAAGTTTGCAAAGTTAATTTTGGTAATCCAATTTTAGCCTTTAAAATTTGTAAAATATACCCTGGATGGGTCTCACCAGTATTTAGATATCTTGTCCAGGTTATGATGATGAATTTTGGCCAATTCTAGAGTCCTGGATGATTGTAGATAGGTTTCAAATGGATCCTCTTCACATTATGAGACTGTTCTATCTGGTAGCTGGATGTCGACTCACGCCAAAATTCCCTTAATTTCTATAAATTATTTGGGAGAAACAAACTCTTTAAATAATTGGATTTGTTCGAAATAAAACTTTTTAATTAACATAAAATAGCTGGGTTCATACTTTCAATACGTTGCCGCTCAGTGACGTCAGTGTGCCGATGGGCGGGGTTTATCAATGGCTGACAGAAATTATGTTTAATAAAGATATGCAAGTACATAATTTAATATAAGTTCCCATGGGTGTTTCATGAGATTTCGCGTATTAATGATATTTATGAATTTTTCTAACATCACTCCTTTATTCTCCGTAGGCTCATTTATAAAATACAATTATTAATCAACGTCGTCCTCGCGTATTTTAGTTGTCCATTTGACTTGAATTTACATCGTATTAACATACAATATCTCCTACTCGATCCAGATATATGATGTTGAAGACTTATTATGGATAGGTATTGATTTATCACGTAATTGAACAATCAGTTTTTGTCGTTGGTTATTTTAAACTATTTATGTAAATTACTTGCGGTAAATTCACTGATTTGCGTAGTTCGCTATTGTTTACATTTGAGTCTACGATGTCCACCGCTTGGAGCGTTCAGGTGCTTGTACTAACAACGAATGGTTCAGATTTATTAATTTAAAAGACAATTGCGAAACATTACACATGTTGAAAGTAAAAGTATTTATAATTTTGAAAAAGTTGCGACGTGCATTCTGAAACTAGACTCAGATAACTGTCGTTATCTCTAGAACAGAGACTACCTCAAGGATATCGCCTTGGGGCAAGTCCACAGTCGAATCATGTGAGGCTGTTTTCAGACTAGTCCACCAGATTGTAGCAGCTCACGGCCGCTCTTTAATTTATTATTACGAAAACCTGTGCCGATGGATTTAAATTAGGTAGGACGTTACAATATCTAGACTTGATGAATCAAGCAGAAAACGTATTTTGTTTTTTCGAATAATTTCAATTAAGTTTATATAAGTAAATAAAATGAATAATGGTAAATGATCAGAGAAATTTATTCTATGTATTGTAATAATTAGAATGATTATAAGCTTTATAATTAAAAAGTGCAGTGCAAATATTTTGTATACAAAGATGAAAGACTTGGGATTACCCGCCAAGTGAATTTTTATTTAGTCTGGATAGAACTTCCAAGGAGAGAGCATGTCTCTCGGATAATCGTGTCCAGTTTGGACAAAGGCAAAGTATTAAGAAAAGTGTTTTCTTTAACAAAAATGAACTGTTTTAACATATAATGTTATTTCTTGTTATGATTCAGTGATGTTTGAATAAAAAAATGAACGTTTAGAAGTAAAAAGTGTTTGATCTAATAATTTTGTATAATCAGCAAAGATATGATGTAACCCGGAAAATACAAATGCAATGACTAAGATTTTTGGTGTTTTATGTAAAGTAAAACCATTTGTATATTTAAATTATACTTTTTATTATGTGAACAATTGATGTGTTCTTAACAGAGAAAAGCATTATAAACTTATAATCTTATAAACTTATAAGATTAACTCTGAATAACGATTAAAGTGATTGTGATGAAACGACACCATGCAGTTACAACAAGGAAAAGTAGTGATTTTAAATAAAAGTTTGTTTCAAACTAATACACGTGTTTGGTAAAGCACGTATAAACTGATGTCAGTCAAGCATAACATTGAGCCAGATATGGCACAGTGTTTGGCCAGTAGTGAAATCAAATAACATAAGAATCTAGTTACAGAAGAATGTGCAACAGCAAAACAGAGTAATTTACAAAATGACAATGAGTAACAAGGTTGTGGAATTTGAATGTTGCATAATATGGTACTGTCAAGAATGTATTTAATCAATTTTTAAAATACTATATGTAAAATAATATATGGTCATATGAAACTCAGAATGAGAACAATTATTATGAAAGAAGTAAAGTGTTGAAATGCTTGCCTTGCATCGGCAGTAGAGCACCACATATGGCCAAAGCTATTTAAGCAACTGACAAAAAGGAGAAGGGGTCTTTTGATGTCAGCAGGGACTGGATGCGTCTGGACGTAGTGCAAGAATACAGCCAAGGCATTGTTGGCAAGTGAGGACATCGCCTTAGAGAGGAAGATTCTTAACAGTACAGACTCTATTTTCGACTACTATGTAATGGATAAAATTTCTGATAAAATGCAAATTGAATGTCTGATATATTACTCAATACATAGCATTTAAATTGCATAAAAAGTATCCTGAATTATGTAGCAAAAGCAGAAGTGCAACTCCTCATACTGACAAGTTTTGTTGGATAAAGATCAATTCCAAAGGAGGATTATTAGCCCCCTAGCGATAAATTTTTGGAGTGTGCTAAGATCATTGAAGTCCCCATCAACGAGTTTCATGGGATCAACGACTTGCAAAAAGAGTGTGATGTTAAAATAGTTAAAATCCTAGCCTAAAATAAAACAATTTCAAATTTCAAAAGATGCTGTGATTCTGTTTGATTTTGATGTGAACTTATATTATGCTCCAACACCTAAATAAGTTCATTCTTTCAAATAAAGTAGAGTATAGCAAGTAATGGAATTAAAAACTGAAAAAGTTAAAGACATAATTTTGTTGTCACTGTTGTTAAAACATTTGAATTAATAATGAAAATTAAAATTTTAAATAAAATAGGTGTAACTAAAAAATTTGTTGTAGTTGTTTTGCGAAAAAAGTCTACTAAGATTTCTGTAATAATGTGAATTACAATACTTTCACATTATTGAATTCACTACAAATGTTAGTTTTAGGACTTTAATTGATAAAGATATAATTTTAATAATTTAATTGATTAATTTATTTCATTATTTATTTCTTTGTCTTTGGAATAAAGATCGTTGTAATTAAAAGTGGTCACTGATTGTGATCTTTGTAAAATAATGACCTGAAGGGTAAACTACTTTATTCATTAACAAGCTCCGAGAGTTGAGCAATAATTGTAATAATATAAAAACTGAGAGTTTTTATTAAAGTTATTTAAAGTATTTATGGGCGCCAGATGAATTAAAATCAATTTAGAAAAGTTAACTATTTTATTGAATTTATGAATTTAAATGAAATTAATCTCAGGGTCGAAGTTCTTTCTACGTGTACCTTCAGCGATTTCTGGTTAGAATGAGAAACATTTAAACTGAAATTTTAACATAAATTTATTAAACATGAAACACTTATACATTATCATTTATCATAAAAATTATATCATGGAAATCAACTATTACTAACATCCTATTTGAATTTTAATTGCCTTTGCCAAGATCTAGTTTCATTTGAAAATGTTCAATTTTCTTTTAAATTGCAATTATCAATTTTATTTTATGACTTTGAAAATATTAAAATTATTTGTTACTTTATTTATCAGAATGCATTATAAAAAAAATTAACTATGTCAGTAACCTTCTTGGTATCCTGACTTAAAAGTTTAACTATTTAAAATGATTAAATTTATAGCTAACACAACAAAGAACATAATAAATTTTATACAATATACAAATTTAGATATGGTGTGTTATATAATACGTTTTACCAATCTTTTAGAGAGTCATTGTCCACAATGTGATCTAGTCGAGGTGTCCTATGTCGTGCATGGTAGTTTTACCGTTGAGATTACTTTAAACGCACTTCCGATTTTGTAAAGTTTATATTGCGATTTTTTATCACCATTGTTCGTCTCTCGCATGTGAATACGATAGTCTTTTGTCTTTACTTCACACCACGTGCTCAATACCGAAAAGTCTAATTCTTTCCGCTATTTTTTAAACTAATACTATTTCAATACGTGAAAATATTGTTCTTAGTATTTATTAAAAGTATCTGTCCACTATAACTCCTTCACAAAAACTGTTTTTATATACTTTACGTTTTTAACAAAAAACTTGGTTAGATACACTTCAATAGGTCTCACTCTGTCAACTTCCATTCTAAGACTGAGGAAATCACATGGTGGTTTTCCAATATCCGGTCTCAGGACATCTCCCAAATATCACTGTGTAAGCGATATCTTTCTCGTCCAGTTCCAAAAAGTCTTTATTCAACTACCGCGCAATTCATAAATTGTCCGAATCTCTCAATTTCACTACACACACAATTTATTAAATTTCTTATAACTAAATTACTTTAAAATCTTTACATCATTATTTATTTGCGCTTGGAAATCTATTTTATTATGAATTTACTCTGTTTAACATTGAAAATCATTAGTCATGCTTTTGACTCATATTACACCCCATACGATTACCCGCTATTATAAATATTTAATTCAAATTAACCTTTTTCCGGTATTACATGATTCATTTTTAGAATCAAATTTTAGGATATAAGTAATAATTAATAACTTTTTTTCAAGAAAACATTGTACACATTTAAAATAGATTTTAAATTAAAATAACAGTGAAGTTGATTTTACATTCTTGTCGTTCAAATGGAATTTTTTGATCTTAATTTTCTCAGTTATTATTAAAGTTAAAGACTACCTTTGTAAATATATAAAAAAGAGAGAGGGTTTAAAAATAATGATCTGATTAATTTTAAAATTGACACTGTCTAACATTAAGAATTTATTTTTAAAAAATTGCTCAGCTTATGGGCGCCAGATGGAATTAACTCATCAATTTTGAAAATATAAATTTACTTTGAATTAAAATAATCTCAGGGTCGTGTTTTTCTTTTAAAAGTGTACTAACAGTGGTGGTCTTGTAAATAAAAATCCTATTTTTTTCTGCTGAAACTGAACATGGTAATTTATTGATTGATTTTTTAGCAAATACATAAATTTATCATCAATCTTATTGTTTTAAACATCCTATCTTTAATTTTGATATTTATATTTTGCCTTTTTATTTGATTCAAAACCTCACAACTTTACTTTAAGTCCTGAGTTGCAACTTCTAAGAAAAAATTTACTCATCAATGAGTTGAATAGGCTTATTTCTTTCTTTTTAACTATATTTTAAATTAATTTATCTCAAACAAAATTTTGTTACTTTCTTATAGGCATCTTTGAATTTTTTTAAATTACTAAGTAATTATATATATAAAAAACATATAAAAAAATATTAAACTCACAAATAATATATCAAATGGTAATAAATCAAAATGTTTATACAACATATAATTTTGTAGTACCCGTTACCAATTTGCTATGATGTACAAAATTGTTCATTGCTGTCTGCTGATTTTGTGAACTTCCTGATGAAACCTTCTTAACAGTTTGCCTATTATTCATTATGAAACTTTGTCTTTCGAAATCACCATTCAAACGCACATTGTCCAATTTCTACTGAAAGTTATGTCTGGAAACATCGTTTCTAGAGTCAACAAACTACGTCCAATTATCTCAAACTCCCTCTCACAACTATTCAACATTAACCCCTTAAGTGTTTTATTTTTTTTGCCTAAATCAACCCAAAAATGCCTATTTTTTTTATTTGATTATTTTAATGTTTGTTAACTTGGAAGTTAAAAAATAGGCATTAAAAGAAAATATAAGCAACATCAAAAGTATAAATGTCATGTTTAATATAATTTAAAAATTTTCTGCAAATACATTAAAAACACATTTACCTAACAATTAAAAAAAAGTAAAATGTATAAAACCATTGTTAAAAATAAAAGTACACACAATAAAGATGGTTTACAGTTTCTTACTAATGTTTAGTAATTTTTTTGGGTGTGATATATTTTAAAACATGGGGCAGCACACAGCCCAACATCACATTCGCTGCACTGGTATCGCGACTCCTTGTAAATATAATTCCACGGCGGATCCAAAGAGAACAAAAATAAAGCGGTAGTTTTATAAGTTATGCTCTAGAGAGCATGCCAACACTATCTAGCGGCAATACTAGCAACTACAACGTAATATTTCGACAGAGAACGAAATAGAATAGGGCAAGTTAAGAGGGTCGGCTTTAGCCGACAGCGGCACTTTTTATCGATATTTGTAGCGTCGGCTTAAACCGACATAAACACTTTATAACAGCACAAATAACATCTGAGACTAAGCATGATAAATTAATAAATAAGAAGAAATAAAATTAGGGTAAAATAAAAAGCCAAAGCCCCCATCGAATGACTTAGTAAATATACGCCCAGCTGATATTTGTAATCGCGATTAGAAACAACATTTAACCATTTAAATAATAACTAATTAACCCATAAATTGAATCGTTATAAACAATATGAATGTAAAAGTGTATCAGTATAATCAAAAATTGCTAATATCCAGAAAAGGTATAAAATACCAGGACTATATACAACAGCGGAAGACGATCGGCACTTCAACAAACGATGCAGAGAAGAGATCCCTCCGCAACGAAGCAAAAACCCGCTTAGATATGAAAATTATTATTAACATTGTAGCATTCGACATAGCAAGAAGCCAAAAATTCCACCTCCAAAGTTTTTTTATAATTAATAAGTGTTTTTTTTTTAATACAGTGAATAAAAGCAGTGCAAATACAGAACTTGGTATATTCTGTCTAATAACAGTTAAACTTTTTTTTTTTTTTTTTTTTTTTTATCAATTTAAAAGGAACCTTATTAAATGCCTAGAACTATTAGTAACAATTATAAGAACTTGAATATTTAAATTCCTTTTTCAAAATTTAATAAACTTTAACTACAATTTATATATGCGTTTTTAAAAATAAAATAATACAATCATCCCAGCCGAGTGCCTATCCCGAGATTAATTGAACCAATTAAAATATATTTCTAAATATAAATTTTATTATATAGACTGAGCTAAGCCTAGAGGCATTTGAATGAACATTTATTTCAATTGTAATTATTAAAGATCAAAGACTAATCAGAAATATATCAAATATAATTTTGTATTATAATAATTAATAAATAACTGTTTAAAGTGATATTGTTAACTAATCTCTAGTTTTTCATTTAATAATTTTAGACTTAGAATTTAGAAAACTATTCATAAGTAAAAATCAAATTTATCTCTATTCCAAATTTCAATTATTGGCTTGAACTAAGTAGGGTCAATATTAATGTTTAACGGAAATCAATGAAAATTTTACAATCTAATTTTTTTAAATAATAGTTATAAAATAGCTTCACAACGTGGGGCAAATTAAAGAGAAATTGGACATTCAAATATTCTATTAAAAGAAAGTTAATTTTGTTATAACTTAAGGGGTTAATTAAATTGTTCTCCATTTCAAAAGTCACTCAAGCACATCTACATTGTTCTGAACTATCTTTTAACAAAACATATGTCTGACTAAGTCAGATGCCACCTTAAGAATGTTTAACACACATCTTAATACTTAGAATGTTCCTATGCAACTGCTACTGAAATATTTAAAATGATTTTAATACAAAATTGCGTCTGATCAAGTCGGACGTCGCCTTAAGACTGTCTTTTTAAAACACATCCTACCAACTCAAACATTTCCCTAAGACTGTTACTGAAATTAGATCCCACCATTAAGCGTCCTTTTCAGATCTACTAAGTCAGCAAAAAACTGTTCACATACTGTGCACCACGGACAATACTTAAACCATCCATATAACAATATGTTCTGTCCATTCTCACAACACAATATATCACTTAAACATTTATTATACATTACAACTAACATTTTATACCTCAAATTAATATTTTGGAAATCTATATTAATTTTTTTATTACCCTTGTTTTAATATTTATTTTCAGTCATTCATTTGACTCAAGTGGTCTTCTCTCTAGACCAATTATAAATCTCCCGGTTTATTTTCATTTTTCAAATCTTAAAACAACCATTTCTTTAGTATCATAGTTAAAGTTAAAATTTAAGGATTACATCTTATTCTCAGAAATATGCAAAATTTTATTTTCTAAACTTTTGTAATTTTAACTTTCCTACTAACAACATATTGATAATACTACTAGGGCAAACCCTACTTGGTTGGCTTACTATATTGGACTTGGTTGATTTGCGGAAGTGGTACTTCTACAGAAACACTGGGTGAAGATGATTCTAACATGTTTTCAATAATGTAGGCGTTTCAATAACAGAATTGGCATTTATATTTATTGGCCAATACAATTGGTTTTAAAAGAATTAGAAGTTATTTAACAGTTGGACATTTCTCCCAAGCTTCTTTAACTAGATTGCCAAATTCAAGTTTTGTGAAACTTCTTCCATGTTGTCTAACAAATCAACTACTTGCATCATAGTAAGCTTTTTTTAGAGGTCCAAACAGTCCTCTATCCGCAGGCTGGAGCAAAGCAGTTGTATAAGGAGGTAAACATAGCATACAGAGACTGTTCATAGCAGCAAAATCTAGGACCTCAGGATTTGTGGAATGAGAATCATGGCCATCAACAATCAGAATGGCTGGTGATCCTAAGCTAACATGAAAATAAGCAATAAACACTTACAGTAATAAAATATATCTCCAGTTATGTAAGCTGAATTTTGGTTTAAACAAATTAAAATAACCTTAAACAAGTCGGGAAAAAATTAAGGTATAATTTATTAGTTGTGTGTAAGTTATACACAACAAATTTAATATTCACTGTACAATTACAAATCAGCATTATTACATTACATAACTTATTATGAATAGGCTACTGTAACAGTAATAATTTTAAGTGATAGCACTCTGGAAAGCAATAGGCCAATAAGCCCCATTGGTGTTTCCAGGCTGATGTCAAGTGCCTATATATTTCATCTACTTACGAGCGAGCACATGATTGTTCAGTAGCCTCTGAATCTGTACTGGAGAGATAACCAACAAATTTAAGATTTATGACCAACATTTCTAAGAGGATACACCGATTTCTGTATTGTGTTTCTCATTTGCATCTATAAACGATGAATTTGTTAACGAAACATAATTTACATGTTTACTTACTCTTAGTTACCAATGTGTCTTTCTGAGTCTGGAATTCGTTGTTATCTTTATTTGATTTAGCCTGCAGCTGATTTAGATAATTAAGCCCTTCTGACATTGTATTTTTAATAGTTTTATGATCCTCTTGGAAGTTTTGTAAACTATTTGACATAACGTTGTGATGATGGGATAGCAAAGATGCTACTTCATGAGTAACATTCAATCTAAACACAAAGTAGATTAGAAATATAAACATATTGACTGTAATTTCAAAGAGTATAATATCATACATTTATACTTATAGACAATGTTTTACAAAAGTTAAAATTGTAAATGGTAAGTGAATTAATTTTGCCAAGTCATATGCAGTAGGTTTAGAGGTCCCACAGAAATTATATACATATATATAAATCAGATTGAGGAGAAACTGGTTAAAACAAAATTCAGTCCACCTTTAAATTCTGATTTTTTTAAAACTTGGCTTTAACAATTTTTATAAAATTTTGTTAAATGTGAAACATATAATCCAAAGTGAATGTAATATACATTTTATAATTACTCTTTACTTGTAGTTTTAATTTACTTACAGTAATATATGGAATACCTTCACATTTTATAAAAATCATAGCAAATATAGTAAATGTCAACAACAAAAAAAAAAATGTTGTAGCCTTATATCTATAAGCCTCATAGCCGCAGCGATTGGTTTCTTCTTTGTTTTTTTTTTTTTTAGGTACGAATTTTACTCCTTTGAATGTTCCATTTCTTCACACTTCATTTGCAGGGACTACTCAATAAGAAAAATTATTTGGATTGTTTACATTATCATTCAGTGACTTTTGTATTATGTTACTATCAACTTTTTAATTTTTATTAACTCTTAAAAATACCTATTTTTGGTATGATTTTTCCCACCTTTTTAATTTAATTATATTTGTATTTTAATTCATGTGTTCTCAACCTACCTTTGTTTATTATTAATTTGTTTATACTTATTTTCTTTAATTCCTTTTATTTCCCCCCTTTAAGCCCTTACTTTCCTCCAACTTTTTAGTTATCAACTTTCTCATATTTATTCATTTCACATAATTTATTCGTCTTTACTTCTTATTCTATATAATCATAAAAGATTTTGATTTTGAGAAATTTTTTATTTTTTCATCATTTTGAAACTTACATAACTCAAAATGTGACCTTCTGTAGAAATTAGTTTCAATGAGAAATTCGTGTATAGGCCCTACTACTTCTACTACTAGAACCAATTACATTCTACAATCTTCACAACTCGTGAAAATGCCAAGTATTTTGGAACAGCTTAAGACAAATTCAGGATCATGTGACGCTACGGCTAGATAACGCTCATCAGTCCTCAAAGTGACTCTTGCTGCTAATATAACGTCCAAATCCCCATATTCTTGGAAAATCTTAATTTTAACAAAAATCAAGATTTTGGCTTATACATTGGATTATTTCAGTTGTAGAACATTTCTGTTATTTAACTAACTAATCAAACCATGTAAATTCTTGTGTGTGTGTGTGTGTGTGTGTGTGTGTGTGTGTGTGTGTGTGTGTGTGTGTGTGTGTGTGTGTGTGTGTGTGTGTATGTGTGTGTGTGTGTGTGTGTGTGTGTGAGAGAGAGACAGAGAGAGAGAGAGAGAGAGAGAGAGAGAGAGAGAGAGAGAGAGAGAGAGAGAGAGAGAGAGAGAGAGAGAGAGAGAGAGAGAGAGAGAGAGAAATGGTCTGTAAACCGTGCTCAAGGAAGGATGTGGAAAAAATCCAAAATTCTAAAAATTAAACCAAAATAACCAATAAGTCGAAGAAATAAGTAGTTATTATAGGAAAATGTACTGTAATAGCCAAGGTTACCAGCAAAGCAAGATTGTACAGACAGGAAAGTCAGAGATTTCATGTCACGACTTGCTAAACTCCATAAGAGCCCATGTTAAATTTTAAAAGTTTGAATTTAGATATGTGAATAATGTCATTTTGTAGAGTAAGTAAAGGTAGAACTAATAATAATAAGGAACCAAAACCGTAAAATAAAATTTAAAAAGTTATAAAAGGAAGAAAGAGGGGTAAAACGAAAAACTTTCGTAAAACAAAATTAATCTATAACTAATGTGGTCAACAGACCAATAAATAATAATAAATAACCAAAAGTAATAACTAATTAAGCATAATGAAATAAAAAATGAGGAAGAATACCAAATAGGAAAGAAGTGTCATAACTCGGAAACCAATGAAGCCAGGAAGAAGATGGGAACGGTTTTGAGACTTTTGGAATAGGAGAATCAAGAATCCAAAATGAAAATTAAAAAAATTCAAAATTCAAAACAAATTTGGAAACTTAATGAAATCTTGAAATGACCATAACTCCGGAAAGGAAGGTCGCACAGGTTTAAATGAAGATTGGACATAACCAGGAAGAAAAGGGCTTCAAAATGAGCCAGCCCAAAAGAAGATTGAGCAAAGTGAACGTGAGTTATGGCGATTTAAAGAAATTGAAAGTCAAAATGCTAAATTTCATGTTCTCGCAGGAACCAAACGACCGAGCGGGGATGAAACGTAATGAATGGAGTGGGGGAGGCCTGCCAACAACTGTGCATAACACAGCAAAATTAAAACACTTAAATAAATTAAAATAAAAGGAGAAATGAAGAAAAAGCAAAAGCGTCATAGTACTTAGAGAAGCCATAAAGAGTTCATAAAAGCACCAGCAAAGTGGCAAAACCAATTAAAATAAAAGAAAAAACGAACAGAAAATTATTTAGAAGTTGGCCACTGTGAGAGGCCTAAACTTTGACGACCAATTTGGAAACAGTTTGGATCGGCAGTCTTGTACTAGCTTCAAGGTTGAAACCACGTTCTCGGAAGACTGAAAACGGAAACTCGTTGAGAAAAATTTGTTGATGTTCTAGTACTTCTCGGGGTAAATTCAATTACCAAAAAAATGATCGGCCTTAGAGAAGACGACATTAAATCCAAACGCAAATTGCCGACGTGAAGTTAGTACAAACTCCAGCAAATATAGAAAAAAAATGTTGTCCTTATCACCAAAAAATATAATAAAAGAGGTAATTTGTATTAATCGCTGAGAAAAGTTAAAGAAGAATTTTGTTGTAATCGACGGAAACCGGAAAGAAAAGAATATAGAAAGGACTTCTGTAGATTCACTTGAAGAAAGCATCACTTGGCGAAGTCTTCGAAGACCACAGTCATCCAGAGTCTTAGGGAGAATCGATCTGGTCTACTCAACTAATAAGGTACCACATGAATCAAGAATTTTATAAATAAAATCTTTCAACAATTTTAAATTAAATTAAATAAAATAGTAAAATCGGGAATTAATAAAATCACAGAGGGAAGTATGCGAAATATAAATAATTAATTAAAATGAAGTATTTACAAAAAACTGAAACAAATCAAAAGCTATATAAAGGGAACAGATTAGTCAGCCTTAAAATCAAAATTTAATAAACATTAAATAAAATTTAAATTAATTTAAAATATCAAAAGTAGGAGGATAAATATAGAACTACTTGTGTAACAGATTGTGAATAGAAATAAAGTATAGATGTAAGTTGTTAGAATAAGTCAACCTAATAAAGTTGTATTGATTTCTTTTTTATAAGATCAAAGTAGTATTCAACGTTAAAATTTAAATTTTGTTTTTTAAATTTAATAAATTTAATTACATTTTCAAAATCATTCTGGTTTTTCAATTTATCCTCATACAACCAGTTAATTTCCCTAAAGAAGATAGAAGTAGAGTGCTCTAAATTAAAACAAAAATTAAAGGCAAGCAATTTTTAAATTTTGATGAGATAACAAGAGCTCCAAAAGGAACGTCCTTGATACAGAGTCTGAGGGAATAAAATATAAGGTGAGGTAGAAATATAAGAATAAAATAATTGTTTTTGAAGTGTTAGAATAATATAAGTTAAGACTTCAAATTATACTTGTACCTTTTAAATAAATTGTATACGAAACTTAAAGAAAAGAAGGGAAGAGGGGTTATGACTCCGTAATTTTAACTCTCTGCCTTTCTCTCTTTATCTTGCGTCCGGTGATGTTGTATATACTTATCGAGAGATATATGTATACATATTATATTACTATACGCCCCCAAGATAGGATACTGAAGAAGTAGACTTGTGGGGAGTTAGTGATATAAAGAAACGCCAAAAGCATATAGACTAGGTTATACAGCCTATTTGTGTGTGTGTGTGTGCAGAAAATAGCCTAATGGTTCATGACAAAAAGATAATAAGCGATGAAGAAGAATGACATAACTAACTGTTTCATAAATTAGTTATAATTGGCATTATGGTATATATTGGCATTATATTATGGTATATTTATGATATAAACAGTGAATATATTAGTGTGAAACATTAGCAAACTTGAAATCAAAATTGCATCCTCAGTTCAAGTTTGAATCAGCCTGACAGTGGATGTATTGAGTGACATAATATGCTTATACATTTTAAAAACCCAGAAATGGTGATTACCAGTATTTTAAAGTTATGTAAAAAATTGTATAACTGAAATGTTATGTGGTTTTGTTTACATGTATTGTGATTTAATTTGTGTAATGTAAAAAAACTTCTTATCTTGACAATGAAAGTGTGATGTTGAAACTGCAGTCAGACATATCTGAAAATAAGTGATTGTTTGAAGGTTAGTAAATAATACAAATATTAAATATAATAATACACAGAATTTAGGTATTATAGAATTACCACTTACTTGTTTAGTAGTTCTTTCCTCTGTTCAACTTCCTGTTGATACTGAGAATCAAAGTTTTCATGTTCCATCTGTAAATTAATTAATTTTTTTTTTTGTTCATTATGAATTTCTTCATTTTCTTTCAATTGCAGATTAATTTTTGTTAAATCTTCTCGTAATTTTTCTCTATATTTATCTAAGCTTTCCAAAGAGGCTGTCACCATTCCTCCAAGTTGATGATTCTCTTCACAAATAGATTCTATTGTAGTTGATAAATTGTGATTTGCCATATCTTGAGTTTTTTGATTGGATGTTTCCTCCTCATTCTCCTGTTGAGTTGATAAAGAAATTTCTTGGGAATAGTTTTGGGAATAAATACTTGAAAAGTTTTCAAAAGACATGTTTAAGCTTTCTGATGAAAATCTGAAACAATGACACGAAATATAATCATAATTGCTGCTAATATATCAATGTATTGCTTTATTTGTAAGAATTATAATGAATAAATTGTTTTTGGTTATACACCTACATTCCCATCTAAGTTAAATTTTAAAACATTAAAATGCAGTACAATATTTCACCCTGCTCAAGTTTCATTTACTGAGTTAGAATAGTTAAGAGATTTAAAAGCTAGTAATTTAAATCATTTATGAGCTATGCGATTTTTAATGTAGGCCTATATTTGTCCTTTTTTGAAACACTTTGTACAATCTTTTGAAAACATTTTGATAATAAATATGTTTTATGGTACCGATATTGTATTTAGTTTATAGTATTAAAATAGAAATTTACTGTTATAGTGAATTATTAATATAAATCATAAACAGAATTACTTCAACTTATACTCCAGTACTGCGGTTTAATCAGCCTACCATACAAATAAACATCATTTACCGTATATGAAGATTAGGGAAAAAATCATTCTCAATTTGTTTTATGTTATTAAACTAGGAGCTCTTACTTTCAACAGTAAATAGCTTGAAATTTGTAAATATTAGGGATATTTCAAACTAAATGTGGATCAGTCGCCTTCCATATACATAAGGAACAATATTCATTGTTTAGCCTCAGAACTACATATATTTCAGTAAATACCTTTTGTGTAGTCAATTGTAGTCTTTATTGTTGAGTCATCTAGTCAACACTTTGGAATAAAAGTAAGGCATAGATCATGTAATATATTTTTATTTTTTTATTTTAATAAAACTGAATATATATTTCAAAAAGGAAATCGCTAGAAAAAGAAAGAACAATCAATTATTTTGAATAGTCATTTCATACAATAATAGTTAATTACAATAACATTATTAACTCTGAATCAATATGCATGATGATAATCTGCAATATTTTTATCAATTCTATAACACTAAAAAGCAATAATTTAGCAAGAAAATTTCTTAACATCAATCTCATCTTGTAATCTCTTGAATCTTGGTGCAGGAAGAGCCTTTGTAAGAACCAGTATACATCAAAGGAGATGTATTTTTAAATGGAACAATTCCACTGTTTACAACATCCCATTAAAATGGAATTTTACATCAATATGTTTTAATAATCAAATGAAACACAATTGTCCACAAAATTTACTTTATTTGTGTTGTACAAATAGTGATTTTGTGTGGAAAATTGTGGTTTCATTCATTTGGTTATTGAAGTTTCCATAAGTGTAGCTCATTACAGTTGATTCCATATGTTTTGTGCACCTTGTTTTCAATCTACTAGTCATTCTTATACCTACATGAATGATTGTATTTATATAGCCTACAGTTACATGTTTCACTTGGGTTCTTGTATCTTCTAATAGTTTTGACAAAAATATGCATTTAAAATTTTTTTCACTGTTACGCATGATGACAGTGGAACATATTCAGACTCAACACTTGCAGGAGAGACTGTCAACGGTTTCTTAGTTTTCCATAAAACAGCATTTTAAATGCCTTCATCACACAAAACCAGTTACCCTTTTCTATTGTTATAGATTGCATATTCAGCATTCATATAAGCATACAATATTTCTTTGGTTTAAGTATTTAATTCCTAGTAAATAATACTATTTAATATTCTAGTCCAAAATCTTTTGTGGTATGAAGATATCTTAACACTGTTTTTAAATGGTGACAATGTAGATGAGACTATAACCGGCCTGGAATTGACTGAAATAAGTAACGGAAAAACTAAGATCAGGTCTGGTACTTAACATAATAATATACATCAAGCATCCAATAAGTTCTTTGTATGTCAATTTAAGTTTTTCTTTCTTTTTAAAAATTAAGTTACAACTTTGGTTAAATTTTGAGAACAGTGAGTTTGGATTATTCATATTAAAACGCTTTACTATTTTCTCAATCAAATCTTTTCAGGTGATAGTAATTCCATTTACTAACCTGTCAACTTCCATTCCAAGAAACTTTATTTTGTTTCCATAAGAGAAAACAGAGCATGAATGGTTATCATCCTAACAACTGGTGCATATATTTCTTCATCACTTGCTGCTGGTTGTAAACACCCACAAGCCTTTTTTTATCATTTATTATTTATTATCACATTTTTTATTTATCCTTGAACTTGTTTTTCACAAATTATCTATTTAGAATCAATTAGAGGAACATACGCTGGTTGTTTTACCATCTCCCAAGCCTAATTCCTTTTGAGACCATCCAGTTCTTCATAGACGGATTCATTCCAACCTTGACTTAATTTTACAGCTTTCTAATAATTAGTAGGAGTTTCTGATAGTAGCCTATTCCACTTTATAAAGCTGCTATTAGATTCAATTAATAGTCATTAAACAGTTTAGGCAACTTCTTGTTAGGTTTTGAAAATCTTTAGAACTATTTGAGTTTTGTCAACAAAACAATAGTTTTCACTTTCCTCATCATTGAGTTTAGTTTTTTCCCTTTGCCATTTTGATAATATATCATGTGAAGGCAGTCATGTTATCCTTTGCCTAATTGAAAACAACATTGCTGGCTATAATTATCTTCTATTTCTCTAAGTTTTACAATCTATATCCATTTGTTGCATAATCCATCACACCAAATACATTGTATTGCTCCTTTCGTCAAGCTTCGTATAAATTTCATTTAGAGCATATACTTTGCATCCAAACACACTTTATTTTCTGAAAGGACAGATACTTTATTTCTGCTTTCAGATGATACATGGCTGTTATGATAATGTAACCCCAAAAAGATTTGTCCAAGGTAGCATCAAATAATAAACAATGTACCATATTCAATATTGTCATAGTGTACCTTTCTGCAACTCCACTCTGTTTAGGAAACCAAATAATCCATGATTATGTGAAACCAAATAATCAATTTAAATACCTTTCCTCATTCAGAACTTCTTAAATTGCTCTCCAACATAGTCATAATGTAAATGTTTTTTTTAACTTTAGGCCTACTGATAGGTACCATGGCTTCAAATTCTCTAGATTAATTGAAACATCAGATGACCTATTTCTAATAATCGTTTGAGTTTTCTTTCATTTGATAATAACCAAAGCGGTTCACGAGTTTAGTTTTCTTTGAAACAAATTTCACAAAATTTGTCTGTAAGAAATGTTGATCCATATCTCATTTGTCGATACCAAAAATATTTACTCTCAGTTATGTTTGATTCATCAAAATTTTCCTTTATATTAAAATTTAATATATATACAGATTTTCCTTTTATGATAAGGTTGTTTCTCGAACTAAGAACTTTTACTTTTCCAGTTTCAAATGAAACCTTCATTTCGTGTTCTTTTATTTTTCAGACAGACAATAAGTTATGTAATAAGCTATCATGTTTTAAAAAAATCTCTTTTTCACATATTACCTTTACTTGTTTTTGCCATTCAAGTATCCGCATCTACAAGCAGTAATTAGTTGACCAAATTTTGCAACATCGATAGGCATATTTACTTCTTTTATATCTGTTAAATATTGTTCTAATTTGCTATCAATGTTCTTTTTATTTTCAATTTGACGAACATCCTTCTTCAATGAAGACATGAAACTAATAGTTCTACTCTCATGCTCAGCAAAGTTACACGATTTTCCATAGTTAGGCCTACTTTTATGAAGTTTTGGACATTCTGATCACTTGTGTCCTTTTCCTCCACATGCATAACACATAGACTGGAATTTGGTTTCTTTACTTTCATAACCTTTTGGAATAATAACAATGTATGGATCATGTAATATACTTTTATTAATCTTGATAAAACTAAATAATCACTTCCAGCAGAAAATCTTTTGAAAAAGAAACAACAATTATTATTTTGTAGAGTAATTGAATAGTCAGCTGATGCAACAATAATTATTAATTACAACAGCATGATTAACTCTGAATCCATATGCACAATGATTAGTTAGTACCATACATGCAGGATGTATTTTGATATTTATTACAAAGTTCTAACATGAACAATAAACTTTCAAGTTTACATGATTTCGTGGCATTGGTTTGACAAGGTTGTAACTAACATTTTTGGTAAAATTGAGCTTATTATTTTATTTGGCACATATTTAGTTAAACTACATTCTGTATTAATTTTACGACAATATCATTGTAAACAAAAAAGTTACTAAAGTGACAAGGTTCTAAATGCAAGAAAACCATTTTTAAACATCACTTTGACAAGGTTCTATCTGCAAAACATTAGCAACAGCTGTTAGTTCATCAAAGTGGCGAAGAGTATGTCAGCCGTAGAGGTAAGAAGGTTAAAGCAAAAACTGTTAAAAACATTAAAAACTGCCTCACAGATTGTAGGTATGGATGTATGAAGAAAATAACTGATGACGAAAGAATGGAAATTCACATAAGCTAGTACAGTCTACCACATTCAACTGAAAAGAGACACTTCATTATCAACACAACCACGCGTTCTCTCACTGCCAGGCCTAAGAACCTTAACAGTAATGAGGAAGATTATAGTGAGGATTCTGATAATGGTAGGACTGGGACCATTGCAACAAAGTCACAAAGAAAGTATTCATTCTCTTATTATTATTTTTTTTTTCATGTAAAAGGAGAAAAGATCCAAGTGTGCAAAAAATTTTATCTGGGAACACTAAATGTTTCTCAAAAGCCAGTGTACACGGCACATAACACAAAAAATTTAAAAACAAACACTCCAAATGCAGACCTTAGAGGCAAAAGTGAAACTAGCAGGAGAACACCAACTGGAAATGCTGACTTTGCAAGAGAGCATATAAAGTCATTCCCTACAGTTGAAGCACATTATTGCCGAGCGACCACAAACAGACTTTACTTAGGTGCACATTTAAGTGTTGGAAAAATTATTGAACTCTATAAAGAAAAAGGTTCTGAAGAAGGAGTCCAACCAGTAAAAGACTCTCAATACAGAAAGATTTTCAACACTGAATTTAATTTGGGATTTCACAAACCTAAAACGGATAGATGTGATTTTTGTGAAATGTATAAAACAGCAAAACAAACAGAAACTCTGACTGAACAAGTAAAAGCCGACTACGAATGGCACATTAATCTCAAAAATGCAATGAGGGAATCCCGGAAGAAAGAAAAAGAGAATAAAAACTTACCAGTATTGCTGTTTGACCTGGAGAATGTAATATTGACTCCACATGCCGAAATCAGCTCACTATTTTATTTAAGAAAATTGACCTCTTACAACTTAACAGCTATTTTAGTGATATGTGATGTGTGATGCGTGATGTTTTGTTCATAACTGACTAGCCTGAGGATGCTGGGTCTGTATGCAGTGAAACATGTTGCTGAGTACAATAACAAAAAAAAACTACAATTGACTACACAATACTTATATAATAAAAATAAATATTTCATTATATGTGAAGTGTTATTATTACTTTAAAATGTTATTAGCATAGGTTATGGTTTTATGGGTTCTATAAGTATTTTGATTTGGCTAGTTCTAGTTACCCATATATTAAAATTGTATTAAATGTTATTTCTGATTAAAAGCCTATTGGGTTAATTGTATTCATTTGGATTAAACATGTTTAATTTTGTAAAATATCCAAGCACTTGTAATTATATACTTCTTTATTTCATAAAGCAACTAAGTATGAAAATATGGTAGTACAATTTAAGTAAATTGTACAAATTATAGCAATATTATTATAGGAAGAGACTTTGGGTGTTAAGCCTATCTAATGAAATAATTAACATATTTGAAAGAAACAGTATTTAAAAAAAATATATAATAATTAAATATTTATTATTTACCAAATTAGTATCAATGCATCAATAATTCTGTGTACAAACAGTGTAATAGAAACACTGCCTAACAAAAATTGAACTTCTAATTGTTGAAGATGTAGCCTATCCAAGTGAATGAAAATTGGTACAACAGTTGCCTATTAGATTACTGCAAACCCAGATATCCGTTTATAGAGAAATTTTGAGTTATAAACAAGATTCTTATTAGTGATGGACAAAAAGCGATAACTGTGATTAACATCTAAGCTTTTATTACTTATATTGAATAGCAGTTAAAATTAGCAGCTAAAATTGTTACTGTAAACTGTTGTTTAGAATGATGAATAAGCAGTAGACTAAACTAAACACAAAGTAATCTTAAGCAGTTATCTTTTGTTTATGTACAAAAAAAAATGTTTTATATAACGTAGAGTTAAGTTAAGTTAAACTAAGAAAGCCAAACAAATCTTATTTAAGTTTTTTCAGTGTATTTGTATAGGTATATAGATATTTGTGTATATTTGTTCAGTTTATATATATATATATATATATATATATATATATATATAGGCTATATATAACATTAATGTTTGTAAAACCCAAAGAATATCCAATCATTTCGTTTGTACTTTTTTTGTAGCAAATAAGTTAATTTGTTTGTTTTTGTTTTCGTTAAAAAAAAAAATTATATATATATTTTTTAAATAATTTTGTGTATTAGCTTAACATTAACCATATTAATAATAATAAGCCACAGAGACAGTGACTGCTAAATCAGTTTCCATTTAACATTTTATTTAACTACTAAATCCATATTCCACATATTATATTCCTGCTTCTTTTAAATGTTGGCTGAATCAGCTGTCAAAACAGTAGAAGAGTTTCAGGCGCGTATTTCTTTACTCTAGGATCGATTACACAAGAAAATCTTAATCAGAGTCAAATTCTGCTGCAAATTCAGTAGATGAGGAATTTATTGAATTTAAATGTATTTCACTCGTAATTCGCCATAAATGATGAAAACGAGTATTATACTCATTGTACTTTCTCTTAAACATAAATTCGGCTATATGGCCATGGAAATGTTGTTTTGAATTTCCATATCGCGGCACATTTCCTCGCACCTCCCTACATTGACGTTCAATTGTCTGCGTATGTGCTTCAGTGTGCGCATAATAAAATGTAGGGCTGTATTATTATATGTAACGAAAGGTTTGGCCAGGTTGCTATATATATATATATATATATATATATATATATATATATATATATATAACCACCTGGCCAAACCTTCCGTACGTTTATTGAAGTGAATGTCATGAGTATGAAAGATAACACAGAGTTAATTTTTTCACGAAAAAACTACTTGTGTAATTGTATTATGTAATCATCTTTCCGACACTTTTTTTTCGATAATAAAATATTTTTCCAAAATTTATTTGACGAATAAAACCCATAAAAATTGATTTTGAAGTGAGGCAGCTCTGCTATATAATTACCTAAATAACATTGGTGAAACAATAATTTGAAACAGCTGTTATAAATTCTCAATTACTTTTTATTTGGTTGTTTTTGTTTGAGAATTTATAACAGCTGTTGAAAATTATTTTTACATTTTTAGGTTAACTTACTGTAAAATATTATAGTTCTTTCTTGAGCAGATTCACGTTGTGTTGTGATTAATTGCTTACATTGCAAAATTAAACTGTTTAAATTATCAAATATAAATGTTTTATTTTGTTGTTTTTGTTTGAGAATTTATAACAGCTGTTTTAAATTATTTTTACATTTTTTGGTTAACTTACTGTATAGTTCTTGTGTGGATTCACGTTGTGTTGTGCTTGATTGATTACATTACAAAATTAAACCGTTTAAATTATCAAATATGTTTTATTTTGTTGTTTTGTTTGAGAATTTATAACAGCTGCCTTAAATTATCTGTAGACAAGTACAGATGGTTCGTCTCTATCAATAAACTAGCTAAGCTAGACTCTTCTATGACGGATAGCGGATTGTATATATTGTGTAGTTCAGTTTTTTTTTTTTTTTTTTTTTTTGTTCCACTTGTCTACTAAAGGAGTAGACGGGCTTGGATATATATACCATGACGCCCCTTAACTCGCACTAGCTTGTCAAAACTTTTTTTTTTTTTTTTTTTTTTTTTATCTATAGGATTAAAATTATTGTTAGTGGGTGATATAAATTATTCTAGTTTCTTCACTATGATATGATTTTAAAGTGTAATATTACTATTTTATTCTGTTTTGTGTAGTTATTAGTCACAAACAGTAGGTTTTCTTTTTTGGAATATATTGACAGGAATTTTAAGGATTGGGCAGGTTTTCATAGGATTATCTTCTCGCCAGAGGTCCTTCTGGCATTCCTAACCCGAAAGAGTTTTGGACCATGGATATAAGTCCCTCCAACCAAGGATAAACATGAATGCTTTATGTTTGCAATGCTTGTGTTCTGTTGTGTTAAATCGTGTATATATAAATTTAGTAGGGAACCAGGTTCAAATTGTTATTTTCGCAGTTTTAAACATTTTAATTATTTCTATGATTATTTCAAGGTTATTCTCTTTGAGAATGTCGCTTAAAAGGAAAGGAGGTTTCCAGTTTTTGGCTTCGAGTTTGTTATATAATATTTGTCTGTAACTTTCGTATGCGGGGCAATCAAAAACTATATGTTGGAGATTTTGAGTTTCATTTGCTGTGCACGATAAGCATTTTGGTGTAAAAAATTGTTTTATAAGGTACAGTTTTTCATTTGTTTTAGCATGTCCAAATCTAAGTTTACATACTTGTATAATATCTGATCGTTTTAATTTTACTGCATTAAACCATGGGGTTTTTCCTATTTTTTTGTTTATGTTTTTATACCAACTTGCTTTGTTAGTATCATTTACTGTTGTTTCAAAAAGGTTTGTATTATATTTTTTGGTTTGTGTTATGTAATCACCTACTGGAATAATAAAATCCTGGTCTACTTCTAACTTTAATGTTGCATCCCGAGCTAATTTGTCTACATGTTCGTTTTCTGGTATACCTATATGACCAGGTACCCACTGAATTACATAAAATTTGTTTTTGTTCTCTATTATTTCATTTATTATATTGAAAATTAAACTGCAACCTTCTCCATATAAGGTTGTATTGTTTATGTCTAGTATTGCGGCTTGAGAGTCTGTGCATATAATATAATTTTTATATTTTAGGCTTTTTGTTATTTGAATTGCTTTATATATTGCATAAATTTCGGCGGTGTAGTTTGATGTTATGGTATTTAGTTTGTATTTTTTTTCAGTTTTATTTGATGGAATATATAAGGCCGCGCCAGCTCCATTCTGGCTTTTTGAGCCATCCGTGAAAATTTTGCAATGGTTGTTGTAGGTTATGTTTATGATGTTGTAGAAAGTTTGTTTGATCGTATTTATGTTTTCGTTTTTCTTGGTAGATATTGTCTGGTCTATAGTTGAATTGCAAATTAAGTTTAGGTTATTTAGGTACAGAGGTTTAGAGAAAGAGTATTGATTTTGATTCTTCAGTATGACCTCCTTTTGGAATAGATTTAAATCACCCATACATTTGTTAAAAGAATTTATGTATATAGGAAGTTTTTTTTTCTCCCAGTATTTGTGATTTGTTAACATGTTTAATTCTATTATCTTTTGGTGGCTAGGGTGGTTTAAATCAGTTGCTACTTTATAGATTAGTTTATCGGTTAGAACTTGTCTTCTATATTTTAGGGGGATTAATGCTGCTTCTAACTGTAAGGCTATTACTGGGGTTGTTTTGAAAGCTCCTAACGCAATTCTTATTGCTTGGTTCTGAATTGTTTCGAGTTGATTTAGTTTGGAAGTGGCCACATGTCCAAATAAAAAACTACAATAGTCCATTTTAGCTCTAATAAGTCCTTTGTATATACTTAATATTATATTGGGGTGTACTCCTTTACACCCACAGGCCAGGGATTTTAAAATATTGATGTCTTTATAGCATTGTAGAATTAGATTATCTATATGTTTGTGAAAATTAATTTTCTTATCAAATGTTATGCCTAATATCTTGTGTGCCTCTACATTCGGTATTTCTTTATTATATAAATTTAGCTTCATATTTACTTCCAACTGTTTTTTTCTGGTGAAAATTAATGTTTTGCTTTTATTTGGGTTGAAAGTTAGGTGAAGTTTGTTAAAGTACAGTTCTAACTGTACTAGGGTATCTGTCATTATAGAAGTGATTGTTTTGCCTTGTTTGTGATTAAAATAAACTGTTATGTCGTCTGCATATTGCAGGGACCTAACCTGTTTTGGTATGAATTTGTTGATGTCTGATATATATATTGAAAATAGTATTGGTGAAAGGACATCACCTTGCGGTATTCCTCTATACGTGTGTCTGGTTATGTGCGTTTGTGTATCTGTTAAGGTTATTATTCGGTTTGAAAGCCATTTGTTGCAATATTTGACAAAGTTACCCGGGATACCTAGTGAATGCATTTTATTTATCAGGGTTGGGATGTGTACTAGATCATAGGCTTTGGAGATGTCTAAAGTTGTGCTCATCACTGTTTCATTATAGGTTAGGGATGATTGAATATCTGTTATGTATTGTAAAAGATAATCAGCGCATCCTTTTTTCTTTTTGAAGCCATATTGAGTTTCGGGAATGATATGATGTTTTTCTACAAACCATTCGAGTCGGTTTTTTATCATGGTATTTAATATTTTTGCAAAACATGGTATAAGGGATATTGGCCTATATGAGTTTTCATCATTTTTATCTTTTTGGGGCTTAAGTATAGCTATTATTTTGCTGTGTTTCCAAATTTCAGGTATAGACTTGGTTTTTTCAGTCCATATGTTGTTGAAGATATTTAGTAAAACTTCTTGAGCATTATTAGGTAGGTTCTTTATCATGATGTAGCTTATACAATCTAATCCCGGGGCTGTATTTTTCTTTTTTGATTTTATGGCTTTTGTTAATTCCTTATAGTTAAAAGGTGCTTCTAAGTGGTGGGTTTGATATTGAAATATTGGTGTTCTGACTTCGTGTTGATTTGGTACATATGCTGGACAAAAAACATCCATTATTTTATTACATAAGTATGGATTATAAAATATATTTATTTTATTGTCATGAAAGGTGTTTCCTTTGATCTTTTTTACAATATTCCAAGCTCTACTGGAAGTGCTGTTACCAATGTCCATACACAACCTTTCCCATCCTTCTCTTTTTGCACTGTCTATTATATGTTTTGCTTTTATTTGTGCTTGTTTATATTTGTTATAATTTAAGTATGTCATATTTTTATTAAAAATTTTTAGGTTTAATCTTCTTAATGCCACAGCCTTTGAGCATTCTTCTGTCCACCATGGTTTAGGAGTAAAGGTGTTTTTAATTATATTATTATTTGGGATTTTGAATTTTGGTATTGCAATGGTTTCGGCTTTATAAATTATGTCGTAAATATGATTAATGTCTATTTCGTTTGGGGTGTTTTTGAGTGATGTGATTTCTTTTTCTATTGTGTTTCTATATAACGACCAATTTGCTTTCTTAAGGTTTGGTTTGTTATTATTTTTAAAATCTATATTTCTGGTATTGTTGGGGTTTGTGAAGTTTGTAGTATCTATTTCTATTTGTATTGGATAATGGTTGCTTCCTATAGGATCGTTTAGTACTTGCCATTTTTTCAATGTATTTTGTATATTAGGAGTTATAAAGGTTAGGTCCAGAGGAGAGGAGGATTTATTTATTGTTGCCACAGTGGTATGAGACATGTCATTTAGTAAAATAAAATTGGATTTATTATATGCAGATATAATGGCTTTGCCCTTTGGGCATATTCTATTACTACCGAATAGGGGGTGATGGGCGTTGAAGTCACCACATAAAATGGTATGTCCATAATCCTTGGAAAAAATATGGTTTTCCCATATTTCCACATCTACTTTTTTTTTAGTGCTATATATATGTATATATTTTTAGAGGTTTTTGGAAATTGTTTATATTTATACCTAATAACTCTAATGAATCTATATTTGGTGTGTTTATCTCTATCCAAGATATGGATTCGTGTACTAGAAATGCTAAACCTCCATATCCGTCTTTTCGGTCCTTACGTAGGATATTGAATTTAGGTATGCTGATATTTCTATTTGGTGATAGCCAAGTTTCTTGTATTATTGCTATATGTATTCTGTTTTTGTTTAATATATGTCCTAATTCATTTAATTTTGGTACAATGGCTTGTGCGTTCCATTGTATTATGTTTAATGTATTGGTATTATTTGACCTTATTTTTTCTTGATTTGATATGTGTTTGTTTTGGTCTTAGTTTGACTGTTTTTTTTAACTATATCGATTAGTTCTTTGAAAAAATTATCTTGAGGGTTAATATACTCTTTTTTTGCGGATATGGTTTTTGTCCAATTTTGAATTTGTTTTCTGAAATTTATGTTTTTTATTAATTCATCCAATTGTTGGTTGTTTTGGTTGGTATATTTATTTTTGTCATCTTTATTATCTGTTTCTGTGTTTGTAGGTCTTACTTTTACCGTCTCGTATGACCTATCATAATTTGATTTATGTGTCGGATTATGTGGACCTGTTTTATAATATGTAGATGTACTGGGTTGGGTGGTTGGGGTTAAGTATTTATTAGGTTTTTGATATATTTGTGCTTTTGATTTATTTGTGTATTTGCTTGGTCTGCTAATAATTGATGCAGTGCTGCCAGAAGGGCTTTGTATCTCATCTTCAAGATCGCTTAAAACTTGAAATTTGTTTGTATATGACAGACTTGGAAAAATATCTGTATCGTCTAATTCAACTGACATTCTGGTTTTATCTGCATATGAACTTTTTTGAAATCTTTGATTTCGAACTGTTTTATATGTTATTGGGAAATATTTACTGGCGGAGAGGTAGTCGAGCCTACGTTCGCTCATAAAATCTTTTATGTTTTTCTGTCTTTTATATTCTGGGCATTCCCTGCTGAAGCTTTTATGGCTACCTTGACATTGAATACATACTGGAGTTTTACTACATTCACCATGGAACTCTTCTCCGCATGTACCACATAACCTTTTATTCTTGCATGGTGTATTGGCCCTGTGACCATACGAATAGCATAAAAAGCATTGTTTTACTGGGAGTGAATATGCATTAACTGGCATGATAACATAGTCTAATTTTATTTTTTCTGGGAGTTTGTTTCCCGAAAATATTATTTTAATAAAATGTGTTTTTATTAAGTTTTTTGTGATTTTATCTTTTTTCATTATTCTATATGCATCCAAAATCTTATATCTGCTTGTGGCATAATTAATTATTTCAACAGGTTCAATTTCAGGTTCTGCGTATACAACGCCTACCGTTTCTACCCTGAAAGCAGGTACAAAAACTCGATATTCTTTTAAATGTAATGAAGTGAGTAATGAATTAGCGGCTTGAGCACTGTGGCAATTCACTGCAATGCTCTTGCCTCTTCTAGAGATACTTTCTATGTTTTGATGGTTGTTTTTTAGTATTTTCCCTATATTGAAAGGATTGATTTTGGTATTATTGTTACTACATATAATGACTTCAAAAGGACCTTCATTGTCATTTTCGTTATATTCTCTTATTCTAAAAATTTTTTTGTTAGTGTTAGAAATTGATGGATCGTTAGTTGGCGAAAGGTCCTGGGACATTTTGCGTTTTTTATCTTGATTAATATCTTTTTCTGAGTAAACTTCTGGTTGGTTAACTAAGATTGTTTCTATGGCTTTTTGGAGTTCTGACTCCTGAGACTCATTATATATCTGATTTTCATCAGATAAGTTCATGGCTGAGCCTGAAATTGTTCAGGCTCAGCCAGGTTTTTATATTTAGATTTTCCTAACAATAATAAATTTGTTCTTATAAGTAGAATTATTTATAGTTCTATGAGTTATGGGGTTATTTTCTATTTACTATTTCTCTAAATGATTAATCACATTTATATTACAAGTTTAACATATAACGAGAGGAAACTTAAAAGAAAACAGAAATAAAACTACAACATTAAACAAGATTTGACAAGCTATTTGAAAAATCTTACTATCCCGCTTACGAACAGCTGTGATCACGATCTGCAACGGACACTGTAGCACACGCGACTGTGGTGTAGTTCAGTTAGTTGTTCGTTTCACTCATTTGACCCATAAAACTAAACCCTAAACACACATTTCGAAGTACGACAAATGGCTTTAGTAAATATGATCTAATAATACTATGACCTAATAATACTTTAGTAATAATAGTTCACCTTCTCTGACCTGGTTTAACTGAATTATGACGACATCATTGATACTACATATCTAGTTTGACATTACTTAATAGTTTGACAGTTCTGTTCTTAAAACAGAAGTGGAATAAAAATAAATTGATAGATTTTACTTAAAATCGATGACATATTAAAATTTTTTAATATTTTTAATTTGTCGAAATAACCTGAGATTACCATAAAACAGTCATTTTAAATTGCTTTTTCGGACAGAAATAATGAATTGTAAGAGATAAAAAGTGAAATGCATGGAAAAGAAGTATTGAAATGAGAGGGAAAATGCTATGTTGAGGAGGCATTGCCGAGATTCTGTACTTAAATTGCTAGGAGAACCTTTCTACATATTTACCAAAGCTAGTTTGGCTTCCTTTGATTCATTATTCTTTTGTATGTCTAGTTGTTTATAATTTTCTGTCATGAAATCGTTTCTTTATTGTGTCAGATGTATTATCTACAAACCAATAATATATGTTATATGTTACAGTTACAGGTTAGTATACACTTTCTTTTCTATAGGTGGATTGTTATTGATATGTTGATACATTATTTATCAATTGCATGGTATCAATATGTTGTGATTAGTGGTAAATTATTTTAAAACACAGAAATTAGTATAGTCAAGATATCAGAATGGGAGAAGATAAAAACAAAATAAAATAATAACTAAAGTAACAAGTAAATCAGGATAATAAAGATGTCTTCTTGCCTGAGGTCCACCAGGCTTGGCAACTCCAAAAGAAAGAGGACCATGGATCGAAAAACACGCGAACCAGGATCAAAGATACAAAGTTCAATCAGCTAATACTGTCATCCGGGATTATTAATCTTATGACTCTTTCGATAATTTTAACAAAGTTTATGATTGATGTGTATACCTTTTTAAAACCCTTGCTTAGTATATTTTGTAGATTAGCCTAGTTTTATATACTATCTTTTCCTCCTGTAAAGATTGTATAAGGATTTTCCTTTGGTGAGCATACGCTGTGCAGTACAATAACATGCTCCACCATTTCCTCAATTTCATGATAGCAAGAAATACAATTTTTAGACTTGGCTTTATCTATTAAATATAAATATGTGTTAGTGGTAGTTGATCCATTCTTAATCTACATAGTAAAGTGGTACCTGCTCTACCTATGTTATGTTTTATGGAGAACCATGATTTCCTGTGCAGTGGAGCTGTTATATTCCCTCTCTTTTTCATCCCATTGTATTTGTTTAAGTTTGTTGACCACATTTCTTTCAGGGAGTTTGAGGTCTGTTGTAATTATGACATCTGTTGTTGCCTTTTTAGCTATACGGTATCTGCACGTTCGTTCTTATTATATTTACATGTCCTGGGATCCATTGTATATGGAGTTCACATTTGGATGCAGCAATTAGATTAATAATTTTAATCACTAGTCCTTCTCCACTGTTGTTATCATAATATTGTATCATTTGTATTCTGATATGGCATCTGAGATGACAATCCTAGGACTGGTAATGGTTTGAGTATACCATACTTAATGGCCTAAAGTTCTGCAGTTTAGGTACTTTTAATGGATCTCATCTTTGTCTGTTTGTGGATCTTGAATAGCACTTCCTATACCCTGATTGTTTACTGATCCATCAGTATCTATATAGTAGAAATATTGATATTGTGTGTATATTAGACATGTTACAAATTTATGAATGTAATAAATATCCAACTCTTTTTTTTTTTTTTTTTTTCTCTCGATTCAATACCTTCAATGCTTGTGTGTATCAAAAGAGTCCTGAATTAATAAAATCGGTTTAGCTTGAGAGAAGCTACTATGCTACATTCGTTTTCTTCCAAACAATTGCTGCGAATCTGTAAACATCTGGATTGAATAAATTATGGGATTCTTTTATAACAAGGATGTTCGCTATCTTTTATACATTTCCAAATAAATTTATAGCACAAGTATTTATTATCTCCTGGATTGTAAAGAGCCAATGACTGTCTGCCTGTAAGGCCATTATTGGAATAGTCTTTAAAGCTCCTAGTATAAGCCTCAATGTATTATTTTGTATCCATACAAAAAACAGCCATATTCTAGCTTTGACCTGATAAGACCTTTGTTTAAAGTTATCATGAAATTTGGGTGGGAGCCCCATTTCTTTCCTGCAATAGCTTTTATTATTTTACTACCGGAACTACATAACTCAGAAAGCTTCCTAATATGTAATTTCAAGTTTATTTTGCTATCATACCAAATACTTAATATTTTTGCAGGGTTGATTATGAGATCGTGTTGTTATTTATTGTATTATTAGGTTCCTCTATTTTATTGTTCTAGTAAAGATGATTAGCCTATATTACATTAGTTTGAGTTGAATGTAAGATGTAGTTGAGTCATCTAAGTAGTGAGGTGGTCTAAGAATTCACGTCTGTGAAGTTGGCCCAACCATGTTAGCCCAACCGCTTCAAAATAGTGCCAATCGTTAGTTTTGCGTTAGTTTCGGTTAGTTCTCCTAAATTAAACGTTAGTTTCGCCTTGGTAGTCGTCTAAAACGGATGTTAATTATGGTTGGGCCAACTTCACACGAGCCCAACCAAAATTAAAAACTGAATTTTTTATTACGTGAATCAGTTCCTTTACGTTAGTTTCGAATAGTTCTGACAAAGAAATCGTTAGTTTCGCATTCCTAACGAGTTTTATATGAGATAAAAGGGTTGGGCTAACTTCACGCTTTTTGAGAATTGCATGGAAACTAATTATAATAGTGCCAATCGTTAGTTTTGCGTTAGTCTCGGTTAGTTCTCCTAAATTAAACTTTAGTTTCGCCTAGGTAGTCGTCTAAAACGGATGTTAATTATGGTTGGGCCAACTTCACACGAGCCCAACCAAAATTAAAAATTAAATTTATTATTACGTGAATCATTTCCTTTACGTTAGTTTCGAATAGTTCTGACAAAGAAATCGTTAGTTTCGCATTCCTAACGAGTTTTATGTGAGACAAAAGGGTTGGGCTAACTTCACGCTTTTTGAGAATTGCACGTAAACAAATTAAAACCATGCCAAATGTTAGTTTTACGTTATAACTATCTCACACAACTATAGATCTTAAAACTATTGTTCAATGTAATAATAATATTGCACTAACTTTCACATACATACATAGTAAAACATACATACACAGGTTTCTTATAATTATTAGTGTACATCTTAGTTTATAAAAATGTTGGTTCCATTGGATTGATTTATGTATTTATGGCTAGTCCTTCATAACCATCATTTCTATCTTCCTTTAAAAATCTCGTAATTTTTTATGTGATTGTTTTAATAAAGTTTCTTGAAAATTTATATATGAATCTTAATCTTTAATAAAATATGGAATAGTTCAGCCCATTTGTCTATTGTGGACCTACAATTTCATTGCATAAACCTTAATAATATATAGATTCAGTTTCGGATATCGCAAGTTTAAAGTTCATTATGTCTGTGATTATTTTACAAATTAATCATGTGATGGATTATTAAGAAGTCGACTGATATCCCATTTTCATTAGTCTTACCTTCTTCCAGTAGGCTATCGGCCCATTTTAAATACTGTATTTAGTTTTGAAATGTTCATTTTTGTATAATTTCTTAAAGTTGACGATTTTTTCGGGATAGGGGGTAGATTCGGTCCTTCAATCTTAATAAAACGAAACCGAAAAATTTTACCCGGTATACCCTTCACTAACTTTGCTGAAGAAGACAGAAAAAACTAAAACTTCACATTCGTCGAAATGTCTTTACAACCTCTGTGAAACGGACAGAACGAAAACACACTTCTCATGGTATTTGGAAACAAATAACACTGAACGAGAGCGAGAAAGAGAGAAAAATAAAAACTGCGTCCTATATGCTCAAAACGAAAACCTTTATTTCTTTCGCTCCCGTCATCAGACGAATACTCTGTGCTTTACCATTCCTTCTTGCCAAGGGCTTCCAAAAATTGCCGTAGTGGTCGATCAATTTTTACATCAGGGTCGCAAACTAACCACCTGCATACCTGCCATTGGGTGCCCTTGGGAAATTTGGTAGACAGGGTTTAATGTTTTTGACATGAGGTTCCTGCATTTCTTCCCATATCTATCTTTAAATTGTAGCAATTTGCTACCGTTTTGGCAGTTATTGTGAAACTACCATCGTAGCGGCTTAGGCGTCATTGTTTCCAAACTTCGTCGCCTTTTTAGTAGTTGATTTCTCTTCGTCGCAAATTGTAATATCTAGATTGTTTTTTGTATGCTACACTCAAATTTTTCTGGGGCTGTTCGTAAATAAATTTTAACTTCTTCATTCGATCCTTATGTAGGTCTTCAGTGTTTGGCTCAACTGTATCAAGACCGTCGTAACCATTAGTGGCCTGTTGACGGCTCGGAGCATACATAGTTCTCTGCCTAGATTCAGCATAGGTGGAATATAATTAGTCGAGTCATGAACTAGTCAAGTTATTAATGGCATAACGAAATTCGGATTGGTGTGCATCTCATTCTTGGTGATAGTTTCTGACGTACTTCTCTATCAGTCTATAGCACTCGATTAGCCCTTTTGACAGGGTTTGCTAGAGGACTGTATGGGGGTGTAAACTGGAGTCGAACATCCCATTCCTTGGCCAGTTGTGTCCATATGTTTGCGGTGAATTACGAATCATTATTCGTGTGAAAATAGTCTCTGGAGCTCCATATCGCAACAATATTGTTTCCTTGAATATGTTTATCACTTAACTAGCGGTGGCGGTCTTAAGCGGAACCAGTTTATCCATTTCGTATATATGTCTTGCATCACTACAACGAAATGATTTCCTTTCTTAGAATGTGGTAATCGGCCGATAAGATCTGCGGTTACCGTATATGAAGGTCCCTGTGGCCTATGGAAATACATTTTCCCTATTGGCTTCTGCTGCTCCACTTTATGACTCTGGCACAAGTTACATACGCTCTACCTTTGGGAGTCCTGGCCAATAATAACATTCCTGCATTTGTCTTATGGTTTTCTTGATGTGTAGATGACCCGCCGTCGTTACATGGTGATTCTCATTCAAGACGGCTTCATGGTGGTCTGTAGAGACACACATTTTCCATGTAATGGTCGTAACATCTGACTGGGCCCTTTTCCTGATGATTTTTTTTAGTAGCCTTCCATTCTGTATGGCGTAGTCTGGGATCTTTTCTGCACTTTCCTGTAAACTGTCCTGTACCAACCTAGCTTTTCTTTAGATTGAATTGAAACATCAAGATCTTTTTCCAAAATGTCATCAGCTTTATGGCTTGGTCTTACTTTTACTACCTTATGGATGCCTGTTATTTCCTTCAGGGGAAATCTAGACAAAGCGTCAGCTATCATATTTAGTAAACCTTTCAAGTACCTTATTTCAAAATCTTGCTCTTTTAATTCCATAATCTATCTTGCCAACATTCCGGATGGTTGAAGGTTCATTAACCACTTTAAGGCTGCATGGTCCGGTAATTTCATAAAATGGGAACCTTCCAAATAGGGCCTGAACTTCCTCAAGGGCCACACAAGAGTCAGACATTCCTTTTCCGTTACGGTGAACTTCTTTTCGCTTTCGGATAATAGGGAATTGCACTATGACCTCTTCCTTGCCTTCGCACTTCTGAGTTAATGCCGCCCCAAATCCTTCATTCACCGCGTCTACTTGTAATATGAATGGTATCTTAAACTCTGGACACGCTAAAATGGGAGGTTCGGAGAGTCATTCCTTCAAACCCTTAATACTAACTCCTGGGCTTTGGTCCACTTCCATCATGCATTCTTCTTTAAAAGTATTGTCAGAGGACATGTCGATTTTGAGAAGTCCTTTACAAAACGACGGTACCATGAGACAAGCCTTAGGAAACTGCGTAGCGAGCGCACAGAAGTCAGAGTTGGGAACTCGCGTATAGACCTGACCTTCTTGGGGTCAGTGTGGATGCCATGTTCAGTCACTATGTCCTAAATACTTCAACTCTCGCTTGCAAAAATGGCACTTCTCTACATTCAGGGGTAGACCAGCTACTCTTAAAGATCTCGCAAAAATGTCCTGCAAAAGTTTCGTATGCTCTTCTAACGTCTTGCTTAATATTATCAAGTCATCCAGACAATCAATTGCCTTTGGTTCCAGTTCAGGCCCAATTTTTTTATCAAGAAGTCACTAAAAAGTAGCTCCTGCCGAGTGCAGTCCAAAGGGCATAACAACGAACTGGTATAGTCCTTTTACGGGAACTGTAAATGCAGTGATAAGGTGACTTGCTAATACCCTCTTGTTTCAAATCTAACGTCAAAATATAATTGGCCTCATAATTTTCTGACTATAGCGTTTATCAAGGAAGACTACTCCTTGATCCCAAAGAAAACTGGCTACTTCAGCACTTAAGGGAGATGGCTGCTCCTGTGTCAAAAAGCCTGGACGTTCCTCTTGGTTATTTTTTACTTTCGTAAACGGTCTCGGGTCGCTGACCTTGTCTTCCTTGCAAATTTTCAGAAATTTCTAATTTTCTTCACCCACATGTCCCATTCGTGGGAGGTCGTTATTCGGTGTAGCTTATGGACTCCGGTGACCTTCTCTTTCCAAAGTCACGGTGGAGTTTTCCGTTCGGCAATTGTAATCGCGTATACGGATGTTACAAAAGAAACACTGTAGATGCCTTGGTAAAACACAATTGGAGAACCTATAGTTTTAGAACTTGATGTGTTTTTGTAAATTAAAAGTGCCAAGGTTAGGTTTTATCATCTGCACTTTATTTTGGCAACTTGCACATTATCTTTCACTTAGTCTATTTGACTTTGGGTAAGAACATTCCTGAATATAAATGTAAAAACAACAGAGGGAAGGAGAAAAAAATCTTTCTTATTCTCTTCTAAATGTCATCAAAGATATAATCCTTTATAACATACTTCCCAATGTTGATATAATTCTTAGATTTATTTTGAGTACAGCTGTGACTAACTGTAGATGTGATCGCTAATTTTTATCATTGAATTGAGGTAAAAACCACTTACACAACTCATTGGGACAAAATAAACTAAATGCTCTTGGTGTTATGGCATTTGAATCTGATGTCACTCAGTCTCTCAATTTTCAAGAACCAATAAAAACATTTTCTAAAAACAAAGAAAATCAAAAAAATATCATTGAGGGTTTATAAATATCTGAAGAAACTATGAACATGAATGTTCCAACTTTAAAATGAACATTTTAAATTTTACAGATGTGGTTGATAATATGAGAACAGGAAATTTGTTCATTATAATATTAATAACTTTAATAATACATAATTTTAGACTTTCGACGTTGGCAAACCCATATATGTAGTACCTACATTTTTATATTTTGTTGTTTTCGTAGAAACAATTTTGGTAATGCTTTATAACTGCAACCGGTCTTTTTGGCGATTTTTATTATAAATCATGTTCTACATTTGTTACTTATTAATAATAAAATAAGTTTTCAACGCAGAGCTAACTTTTTCAATGAAAAAAAAATCACGATTTCAAAACTACAGAATTTAATACATTTATAGATCTCGAAGTCAAGCAACATTGACCGCGGTTAGTACATGGTTGGGTGACTAATTGGGAACGCAAGTACAATTTCTTTCATTTTTAAAATTTACACAAAGGTCAGGGAAGGTGGCTCTCTCTATATATACCTTGTAAGGTAAAAATTCGTGTACAAACCTACAGTATTTTAACGCGTAATTCACTTAATGAACCTGAACCTAGAAAAGTTGAAATTATGTTTTTTTCATGAAAAAGTTAGCTCCACTATGCAAACTTATTTTATTATTAATAAATGAGGTATGTAGAACATGATTTTAAAAAATCGTCAAATAGACCAGTTGCAGTTACAGTAAAAAATTACCAAAATTTTCAGTATATAAATAAAAACATGTGTTGTATAGATATTGTCTGCCCATTGTCAATTAGTATAATTTAAATAATAATAGTATAATTTATATTATTTTAAAGAATCAGAACAATCCTATCCTATTGTAAAATGGTTAATAACCTTGAAATAACTTTATATTCAGATTTATTTTGAAGATTTAAAATACAAAAAGTTGTCAATAAAATGTTAATATTTTCCATTATTTTATAACAAAACTTTTTGAAAGTCTGTGTAGCTTGGTAAACGTAGTTTACTTTTGAACTATTTTGATAACGATTTAGGGGGAGAGGTGCAACCAACTATATTGCCTAGAGGCGCAATTTGTCTAAATGAGGTACTGCACACACGGTTGATTCATCCATGCCATACTCAGAGACATTTGTGTTCTAGATGCACCATTTTCAATTTTCATGATCAATTAAAGTTTTTGGTTGATCATTAAGTCAATCTTTTTACGTTTCCAAGACATTTAAAATAAACAAAATTCAATCGGAAAACAAACACTCCATTAGTAGCACATGGAACAAAATTTATAATCCATTCGAATGCTTATGATTTGGGCTTGGTGATGATTGACTCACTGTGACACTATGCAGTACATAATATATGATCAAAACAGTAGAGTGCTGGATGACTAACCTCAACAGTCCATACCAAGATGTTACTGTCAGGCATTAGCTTTCATTTTCTTGTAAAGAACCTAAATTTGTACTATATTATAGGTGTAACAACAAATTAACTATAATACTCAATACAAAGTATAAAAATCATAGAAATTAAACTTTACTACTATACTGTACTGTATTGTAGTACTGTATATTATGGTAAACACTTTACAAAAATGATTATGAATAAAACAATAAATATAGTACAGTTTAATTCCTACGATTTTTATCTTAAATCATCGCATTTTATTAAATTTGTATTTTTCCACAAGAGTCTACTAAACTGTTTCACCAATATGTGACTGGACTAAATATTTTTTTCTGTGTGAAATCCTAAATAATAGTAGATTGGTCGCCAGATAGCACATCTTCAAAATATTGTTGTTCCTCCCCAAGAATGCAATACTCTCTCCTCTTCTCTTTTCATAATGATTTAGGATAAATAGCTATAGGAATACAAATATTTAAAAAAACTTATAACAATTTAAATATATTTATTTCTATCTTATATAATAATATTCTAGATTATAATGCTACCATATAAATATATTAACAATATTATTGATCATACAAATATAAAAATCTAGATCATTTATAGATTATTTAAATACCGTAACACTAATTCAAATTTTCATAACATTTAAACCTGTACAACATTATTTAATACCATTTACCGAGGAAACACTCAAACAAAACAAACAAAACACAATATAAATTTATTTATATGACTATTAAAATAAATTCCATTTTGAATTTTGTCTCATTAGAATAGCTTATTCTAGGATAAGGATTTCGTTTTGAGTATATAAAAAATGTAGCAGTGTTACACAATACAATTTAATCCCTCCCCATTCCCTTAATGATTTACACAAAATAATTTTATATTATACTTTTTTTTTCTTATAAAGTAACATACAAAGAGAAACCGGCTAAATAGCCTATTCACTCAATATTACAAGTATTTAAGTTTATATACCAGCTTGTTGGGTATATAATCTAGGATAAATGGATTACTTCTACATCTAACGATTGAGCTATTAGAATATCACGCTACTTTGTAATATTTGTAAAATACAGGTAGTGTGATTGAGAATTTCAAGTTATTGGAAGAAAAAGAAATAGGTTTACAGTAAAATATATATATATATATATATATATATATATAAGGCTATTAACAACTGATGTATCCTCGGTTTAAAAAAAAACAAATATCTAAATTAATAAATACCACAGAATCAACTAATCTTTAATAATATTTTTATTTTATATTAAGTATTGACAAGTGAAATCATAAAGTGTTCAATTTCAAATTATTTTATTTTATAAAATTTAATAAATTTTGAAAAACAATATTTTTGAATACATATAGCCTACTATGTCCAGAATATTGTAATGGAGCTTGAGTTCAAGTGGCTATACATACAAATGTTATTTAATTATTTGTAATAATACTAGATAATTTTAATAATTCAATGTTATCAATTGGTCATTTACATTACAATAAAATAATTTGCATTTGAAATTTAAATACCACTTTAGCTGTGTGAACGATGGAGTGTATTATTTTAACTGGCCAAAATAATATCTTTTCTAAAAACATTAGCTTTACAAAGAGATTATTATCATTTATAAGACTCTTAATTATATATAGTTTATGATATTTTGTAAATGTTGTTACATGGATAGAGTGTGGGGATGTTATCAGCACCATCTCCCACTCGCACAGATAAAGTGGTTATACTATTAAGTGTTTTTAAGTTAAATTTAACCAACAAATTATGATTAATTTAGTATATTATAGCATTTATTAATCATAATTGTTTGTTGTTACAACCTTTAATAGCACCATATTAAACTAATGTTATCGGAAGACATATATTATGGAACACTTCATAACATTTACTGTAGCGGATTTGAATAAATAAATAAAAATAGTATACTGTAAAATTATGAACAATAAATTTTGTATATCTCTAATTATAAATAACGAACAACTTGATGTTTTACATAATCAAACTTCAATAAAAATAATACAATCATCATTTAAAAAAACTGTTAAAATGCTAGTCTAAACGACCAAACTATATTTCCAGTAGTTGTAATTATTACAAAACCTAAGTAATTCTGAACAATAATAAAAAGAAAAGAAACCCTATTTACCTCTTTAAGGCACTGGAATGTTTTCTGACATCAATTTATTTAAATTGTAAATACGTATCGAGAATATCTTGCAGCTAGGTTCGATTTTTACAGTCAACCATAGCTAATATTTTTAAGGTCACAATTGTGGAAAGCATTAAAATTAAACAGATTATTTGTGTTCAACTCCATACATCGGCTGAGTATCGTTTTTGAGCTTCCATTTTCTTGATATATGCGATAGCTTGAGCTTCCGTCATGTTGCCTTTCTCGCGCAAGACTTTCAACAAAATATCATGGACATCTCGGGCCATTGTACGAGCATCTCTGTAAAGAATACAATGATAAGTTTAAGTGTAAGTCAGAGGATACAGATATGTAAATTTAAAAAATAATTTTGTAACATGACCATAAGTTTCCTAATTTTTACTTGTAAATTATTTTTGTTACAGCTAATGATTCAAATAATTTTTTATTTATTATGTATTTCACTTTAATCAGTTCATTTAACACAATAGTTTCTAAAACACAGTTAAAGATATCAATAATGAATCCGAATCATAAATTCAAGAAAATTGGAATGATTAGAAAAATGTTACAATCTGTATTAGCAACTTTTGAAGTCAACAAACAACTATTAATAAAATTTTAAGCATAGCCCTTACATATATTTTCTATGAAAGCATCTGGACAGAATTTACAGGTAACAGTGAGGTCTCTGTTTTGAGAAATTGTTCAAATCAGATTATTATTTCCAATTAGTTTTCTAAATAATTCTAATCTGTAAGATTAAATAGTGTAAGCTAATATGAATGATCTAGGTGTTATGATTGTTATTAAAATGAAGCTGCTATAAAATTATATATTGCACATGATGTTGGATGGTGGGGTACACTCAATATTCAATTTCATTTTATAAAATTCTTGAGGTGGAATTTTTTCATCATCAGAATCAGATTGTCTTAAGAATATGATTCTAATGAAGAAATATAATATGTATAAGAACTATTCTATCTATTCAGAAAGCTGAGTTACCTTTTAGTTATTTATATTATGCAAATTTACTGAAATGTAATGTTCAGAGAATGCATATGCTTTTTTGTTTATTATAAAAATTAAATATTTGCCTTTCTTGCTCTTGTGAAATGAAGGTGAAAAAAATGAAAGAAAAAAAACAAAAAACAAACAACCAATATGGTTCATGCCCTGATGATTTAAATATAAGTAATACATAAGTAACTTATGTGTTAGTTGAGAAATGTAGAGCAATTTATGCCCGTGACCACATATGTGAACAGTACAGAATAACAGTGCTTTTAACTTTACTTATAGAATAGAAAGCTGATGCTGCCTAAAAGTTCCTCAAATAATTGAGCACTTCACTTTTTACACCATGCTCCCTTAAGCCTTTAGCCTACATGAATTACTTAGCCTTTAGACATGCAGTTCCATTCATTTAATATATAACAGATAATTCACATTTTGTGTTAAAAAATTTTTTGTTAGGAATACGATTACAGTAGGACCTCATTAATCTGGACTTCTCATAATTTGAAGAACCTTAAGAATGACGACGAAAACTGCTGATCAAAAGATAAGTTGTGAGGGTGTGATTCCCTTTACGTATTTTAACAATATCACTACCGTTGATTAAAAGGGAATTTATATTGCATTAATTTGAAATGTAATGATTTTAAAAAAAAAAAATATTGCATTAAATAATTTCATTGGGCGCCATTCTGTGATTTTAAGCATGGACACTTTTAATTTACTCGGAATGGATTTTTAGGAAAGTGTACTTAATAGTCACAAACAAACCACAGATTTGATTAAATACTCAATTTAAAATATTTATTGAATATTCTCCCATCTGAAATCAACATATAAAATTCTTAAAACTAAATACATAAATTTAAAACAAGTACGGTATTATAATAGTTCAAATAATGGAGTTCACAGTATATGACTGTCTTTTGAAAACTAGGGAAAAAATTCACAGTTTGTTTTTTATAAGTTAATATTCAAAGTTTGCAAATTATCTTTATTGTTTGAATCTACAAGAATCACTGGATAAAACGGTTTATAAATGGTTTTCCCAATTTCGTTCATCTGGATTAGATGCAAAGGTTGGAGCAGAAATATTATCTAAATAGAGATATATTAAAAAAATGAATATCTTTGCAGGACAAGTTCAGGTTTCAATAAAGATGTGTCAAGTCTATGGTTTATTAAACTAAATGTTCTCAGGAAAATAATCAAACTACACTAAAACCTTGAGAATTGTCTGTGTAAAACCCTATATGAACTCTAGTATATACGCAAAGGACTACAAATTCTTTATAAAGGAGAAAATCCAATCAAAAAGCAAGCCTGCGATATGTTAACTAATAAAGTCCATAGAAAAAACAAAGTTCATTTTAAAATTATTAACCACATTAATAAACAATGTGACAATGTGAAAAATCAAGTTTGTAATAGATGTTAAACGCGCGAGATTAAAAATACCGAGAGTGGGAGAAGCTAATGAATAAAGCGTAGCTTTCGTCAAATTATGATAGGGAAGTAAAATGGATTTTCAAGGCAACATAATGAATTACGATGTTTAGTGTAGGTATAAATTAAAATGTATAGATGTGTAATTTTAGTATTGTGTGATTGGGTACAAGTGTTTTCTTCTATCATTAATAATTAATAAAATGTGTAAAGAGAAGGGGGTGTGTGGACTGTGTAGAACAGCGGAAACAAATTATGGAGGAGGCTAGAGCCGGTTTCCAATTAAAAAGGAAGGAAGTAAGAATTTGCCTCATGGCAACAGTTAGTTGAAGTCCAGAGCTTGGAGGGACTAGATGTGTTTTGTAAAGTCGAAGTCCAGTGATTGAAGGGACAAAATGTGTTTTCTAAAAGTTGAGTTTACCGCTTAAAATGGACAGGTTGTGTTTTTTCAAAGTCAAAATCCAGTGTTTGGAGAGATAAGATCGTAGAAAGAGTTTCTAGGTTCTGTTAGAACAATGTACATTTGATTTTTTATCTCAAATAGAGATCGAAAGTATCTAAAAATCCATGTTTAGCGTGGTTCAATGACAATAACGTGGGAACATAAAAGACAATGGTTTATATACGCGAGTTATGAACATTCTCAACAACTGGAGAAAACAATTTCTGAACGAGGGAGAATCCACTACGAGCCGTAGAACTTCAACTTGTAGGACATCAGTCTTCCATTCGGACACAGACAATGTTTTTTATATAGATCGGCGTTGTGGTATAGACGCTATATATTACCTGTTTGATTAATAACCTGTATTATGTTTTAAATTAATTTTTTGTAAATGTTTATCTACTTAAAGAAAATTTAGTATATTATTACTAGAAGAGATACTAGTAAAATGAAATTTTTAAATAATGAAAATAGAATCTTTTCATTTTTCTTTTAGAGCTACAAAGTTAAAAAAAAAAAAAAGTTCATAGATTAAATTCCTGTTGCAACAATTTTATTTGTAGAAGCATTGTTGAAGATAAAATTAATTAATTTGAAAGAATGAAATAAAGGAAAAATAAATTCATAATTTGTTATTAAAACTAAAAAGATAACTAGTATTTATAATATGATTTTTTTGTTAATAATATTTGTAGGATGTTTCTTTGAATGTTTAATAAATGTTTTCTTTGTAACATTTCAGCCAAAGTGTTCTCATTTAAAACCAAAATCCACTGTAAGTACACAGTAAAAAGAGCCTGCGACCCCAGAGATTTTATAAATAATTAAATTCATTCTTTTTTCTAAATTGGTATGCTAAGGCATCCTGGCGCCCTAAAGTCGAGCAAATTAACAAATTAATAACAATTAAAAGTAACATCTGCTAATTTTTGAATTGTTACAAATGTCGCCACAACTGTTGGGCTTTTTTAGTCGAAAGTACAGTGATTTTGGTAATGCGAACATTTAATCAAGGTAAGGACTCTCTAAATAAAATAAGAAAGATTCTTTTTTAAAATTTTTGTGCTAAATATAAGATAAAAATGGAGTCAGAAATAGTAAATGTTAATAATAATGATGAACAGGTAGGGTTAATAAATCAAAACTCTTTAAACAACATAGAGCCATTGGAATTTCAAAAAGATACTTTTGAAAATTTAGAGCAGAAATTGCAAAGTAATGAGCAGACAATACAAAGTAATAGTAGTAATGAATTGTTTTATCAACAGGGACAAGATTTTTTAGATCAAGAAATAAGTAGTAATAGTAATAGTAGACGTTCAAGTATGGGTAAAATTAGTAGTTCAGGTTCGGATTTTAATGGGTTTGATAGTGATGGGATTCTAAATAGTAAAAAACAGTGTGAAGATATCAATAAAGAAATAGTAGGAATGTTAGAAGTAGAAACTGTAGAAGAAAATTCAGATAGGGAATTAAGAGCTGAAGAGGTTAGGGTAATTGAGCAGGTTAGTGTAACCAAAGAGGTTAGGATAGATAAGAGTGTGAAAAATAATGATCAGGATTTAGAGATTAAGAGTATGTTTGAGCAATTGATGAGTAAATTTGATCAGAAATTTGAACAAAGCAGCTTAGAAACAAAACAGAATAATCTAGAACTTAAACGAGATAATGATAAAAAATTTGAATGTATAAGTAATGACATTAAACAAAGTAGATTAGAAATAAATAATAAAATTGAACAGAATAATCTAGAATTTAAACGAGATAATGATAAGAAGTTTGAATGTATAAATAATAGGTTTGATCAAAACAATTTGGAATTAAAAGAAATAAGTAACAAGTTTGATCAAAACAAGATAGAAATCAATGCTAAACTGGAGGTTTTTAATGTTAGACTTGAACAGAATAATGTTAAACTGGATAAAATAGATAAAGATTTAAAACAAAGCAAGTTAGAACTAAGACAAGATAATTTAGATTTAAGAGAAGCAATGTGTAAAAAATTTGAAGAAATGAGGGTTGAACTAAAACCAAATTATGTAAAATTAGAACAGAATCTTAAATTGGAAATTAAACAAATGGAAATTAATGTAATGGAAACTAATAATAAAGTAGAATTTGAACAGATTAATAGTGTAGAAGGTGTTTTGGTAGAAAATATTAATAATTTAGATAACAATTTAAATCAAGCAATAGCTGAAATTGAAATTAACAGTTTTAATGAAATAAATAACATGTCAAATGATTTGATAATAATAGAGGACAATTGTGTGAATGATTGTGTTCAAGAAATTTCTAAAATAATGAATAATGGGTTAGGCAACAAGGTAAATCTAGAAATAACAAGTAATGTTGAAGTGAATAAGTTTGGTGGGGTTGGAATAGGTATAATTAATTCAAAAAATAAAGTAAAAGTAAATAATATGATAACAAAGGAATTAATTGTATTTGTAAGGAAACAAAGCTATTGTAGGACAATAGGTTTTGAAAGTAACATAATGTTAAAATTTAGAAATGTTTTTAGAATACAAGAGCAAGAAATTAAAAGTTTTTGTGAAATGAGTAGCTTTGAAAATAAATATGAAAACGTATGTATTAAAGAAGTATTTGTGATGATGTATGGAAATGGTGGGGTTAGAATTCCTAAACTAACAGATGTTGAAATTAGGTCATTGGATTCTAAGATGTGTGAGAGAAAGAGAAATGTAGATATGTCTGTAAGGGAGAAAGAGAAAGGTATTTTGTCAATACTCCGAGACAATAACAAAGGGGAATCTTTTGTTAGGAAAGGATCTGTTGTGATGACTAGGCAAGACAAACTGTCCATGTGGACAGAGGTATTTAACGCTAGAGATATTTACAAAAATCAAATCATGTACTTTAAAATTTTTCACCAATCTGGGAACCATCGTAAAAAATATATAATTCATAATTGTTGTAATAGTTTGAGATTTGGAATGAATAGATAAATGTAAAGACATTTTATAAACACACGGATTTGATTTTGAAAAATAATTAATAGAATAAGAATTTTGTTAATAAATAAGTTTGTTTGATAATAAATAATTAAGAGTTATGAATATTAATAATTTGTGTGTACTAATAAATTTTGTAAGCTAAGACAAAAATATAGAAAATAATTATAAGCCAAGCGTAAAATATTAAGAGTTTAGTTTTAGAAAACGTTTAGGTATTTGTTAAAGTAAAGACGCTAGATTATAGCAGTAAACAACTTTATATGTTTATTAAGATCTTAATATTTAGAAAACGTGACGAAAACAGATTAGCTAGATGAGAGGATTATTGGAGCTGCAAGATTGTTAGTAAATAACTCTGTATGTTTATGAAAGGAAAAAATAAAAATGAAACGTGACATAGATAAGATAGTTAGTTCGAAGTAAGGATTCGGAGTAGTGTTGAAGAAATAATATTCAATATTAAGTAGGTAGATTCAATATTAAATATTCAATAAAATGTGACGAGAGAGAGTTGAGATTCATCTGCAAACCGTATTAAAACCAAAAGGTTTTCATGTCTTATCAGTAGACAGATAAGGATTGTCTCATATCGAGGGGACTTGTTTATGTCTAAAGCAAGCCTGAAATTCCTTTGCATGACATTGAGACGAGATACAGCATGTTACAAAATTGCTGTTATGAAAATGAAAAACTTTTGACTCATAATCGGAAATTAACTTGCGTTTTCAAATAAAAAGTATTTAAATAAAGGATAATTGGTTTTAAATAAAGTAAATAAGAACAAAAGTAGATTACATAAATAACTTTAATAGAATTGAAGGTAAAATTTCTAAGTAAAGAACTTAGAATAAATTTTAAAAATAAAATTTTCTTTTTGAATTTGAACAATAACATCTAGAAAGGATTACATAAACAGAAAATCGACGATGCTAGTAATAAGCTTGGTAAAATAAACATTATTTCAACTTCGGATGATACGATTTGAATGAAATTTTTTATGAATTTTAAAATTTTCTTCGTGTAAATGCATTTAAGGAGTACATGAACATTTTGGGAGGAGGTAGGAGTTTGTGTAGTAATAATAGAATGTTTTATTCGCAAGAATAAGGCATTCTGGGACTGCATAGAGGGCGTGTTGTGAAATAGGGATGTGTTTTGGGCTTTATCTTGAATCAAGTAGGGATATTGCATTCAACCACTGCACATTTCAACGTCACAACATGTTACTTTGTGTAAGAGTCTAAAGAGCAATTAGAAGTATGCACGGTATAAAGTAGATGGTCAGAAGGACTGTAGTGGGGAAAGTAGGGAGGTAAAATGCATAAAATAAATAAAAAATTCATAAAAAACAAATAAAAAAGGTATAAATAAAAAACAAAATAAAAATGGAACGTTGGAGGGTTTTATTAATCGACGTTCGGCAGAACTTCATCATCAGAACAGAGGAGTATTATTTATTTGCTGTTACGGTGATGAAGTCCGGCCGAGTTTTGAAAAATAAAATAAAAAATATACAAAAAAAAAACAAAAAAACAAAAAATTGTCATACGACTCATGTAAATGAAATATAGTTAAAACTTTGACAATTTTGTGAAGTTTAAAGAACAAAGAGTTCTTATTTTGTATTGAGAAATACAGAAATTTAGTAGAAGAAGTTCAAGAGAGAACTAGGAGTTCTTGATTATATTATAAAATATAAAGTTTGGTAAGCGAACTGTCTTTCGAGGCAGGATGTAGCTATGTTCGAGGAGTGATATGATCAAGGCCTAAGATATCATTTCTAGAAGGTAGTGATTTAGAGTTAATTGGAAAACTTATCAAAAAATCCAACGTAGTTGTTTAGAGTTCTGTCACATGTAATTTTGGGCAAAAAACATAAACAATGACTTATGTTTGTAAGTGTCATAAACTTTCATAGGTATAGAAAAAGTTTTTTTTTGGGTCTATTCTAACAAGTAGAAACAGATGTTGAGGGAAGTCATCAAGGGACAATAGGACAATGCTTACATGGTGAAAGGAGGGGGTTTGTTAAGAAACAAAGCCTAGAAATAAACCGGACGTGACAGGAAGGGAGTTTTTATTTGAAATGAAACGAAAAGTTTTATAAAATTGTAAAAATGTTGATTAGCTGATTAGAATAGGTAATTAGATATTAAATTGTAAAACGATAAGTTGTATGTTTTGATGTTATAAATATTAAGAATTATTTAATAATAAAATGATAAAAAGTTGTTAGTTTTAAGTGATTTATGATTTGAGAATGTGAAGAATAGTCGATTAAAATTTGAGTATTTATGTGAGTTTTGCCAAGACAGATAATAATTAAGTTTTTTAAGTTTTTGATGTTAAATAGTGAGTAAAGGAGGTTAAGTTTTTGTTTTTTAAAGGAAGGAGTAATAAATTAGTAATGATAAGAAAGATTTTGATGAAATTTATAAATAAAATAAATAATTAACGATTTTTAATAAATAATGTTTTGAATTTAAAACAATAGATGATTGTGAGAAGTTATCTGATAAAGATGTCTAAAGATTTTGATGAAATACGGTGTTAGCTGGGAAACAATGTAAATTTAATTTTTTTTTGAAGTTTTTATATACAAGTAATAGATGATTAAGAAGATTTTAATAAGAAGTAGTTTAAATGAGAGATTTTTGAGTTTTATATGAAGATGATGACTTTACAGAATTGTTGAGTAAAGTGGTATTTAAAATGAAGTTGTTCTGTTAACAAACTTTTATAAAAAAGGTAGTTAGGTTGCATTAATGGTAATTTTTTAGTTTTTAAGAGGTTTTTTGAATACTACGATGAAATAAAGGAAATATGCGACGATTTTAATGAAATAAAGGAAATATGCGACGATTTTAATGGAATAAAGGGAGATTTGAGGAATTCTACGAAATACGGTGATTATTATGATTTTTAAAGGAAGCTACGTTGAAATAAGGAGATTATTTATGAAATAATATAGGTAAATAATAAGGAGTTTTTTATTATGAAGAATTTTGTTTGGGGATTAATGCAACTTTGATTATTAAAATATGAAAGATAAGATGGAAATAATTTTAATATAGGATACTGAAAGATAAAACAAATGTAAAGAGGTAATTTTGAAATAAATAGATGAGTTTTGTAAGTAAGTTTATTTTTTTTTGATAATAATGATGTTATATTTTGAATTTTAGTTGAAGAAAAGAGTTCTTTGGTAATTATAAAATCAGTAGTTAACATGTTATCCCAGTAAGACAAAGGAGAATTGAGATTTAAGTAAGAACAAATAGTTATTGGATTTAAACTAAAATAAATAATAATGTAAAGTCTGAATTGAAAAGTTTTAAAGTGAATTGAAGTAATGTTGAGTAATAAGTAAATAATTTTCGTAAAAATGTTAATTAAAAATGAGAGGTTTTAAATTGTAATTGTGTTTAATTGAAAAATGATTCAGATGAATATCTAGAGTCAAAGGTAGATTTTCAAAGGATGTAGAAATGTCGTCTTGGCAAAGAGGATGAGACGAGAAAAAGTATATAGACGGCTGTCTGGGAGATAAGCTTTGAGTGACGGGACCCTGTCAACAAAAAATGTTGATGGAAAGTTTCAGCCAACGAGGTTGGAAAGGAAACTGATGATGGGTTTTATTGTATAAATAGAGATAAGACTTAGCACTAATTGATTCGTATATTATTTTTTTTTTACAAATGAGTTATTATAACGCTAACAAATTAAAATAATGAAATAGGATTTTAGTAAATAGATTTTATTTTCATAAAAAAAGAGAATCTTTCTTAAATTTAAGTATACTAGTGATGCTTATTTTTCATGAAGTCCTTAGCTTCTGAAATGAAATGTCTTGAACATCCATTAAGATTTTTTTCTCGATTTGAAATTTATATATAAAAAAAAAAAAAAAATTTTTGTATTGCAATACACGTATTGAAATACAAATATTTGTGGGGTTTTTGTGACAATGTGAAAAATCAAGTTTGTAATAGATGTTAAACGCGCGAGATTAAAAATACCGAGAGTGGGAGAAGCTAATGAATAAAGCGTAGCTTTCGTCAAATTATGATAGGGAAGTAAAATGGATTTTCAAGGCAACATAATGAATTACGATGTTTAGTGTAGGTATAAATTAAAATGTATAGATGTGTAATTTTAGTATTGTGTGATTGGGTACAAGTGTTTTCTTCTATCATTAATAATTAATAAAATGTGTAAAGAGAAGGGGGTGTGTGGACTGTGTAGAACAGCGGAAACAAATTATGGAGGAGGCTAGAGCCGGTTTCCAATTAAAAAGGAAGGAAGTAAGAATTTGCCTCATGGCAACAGTTAGTTGAAGTCCAGAGCTTGGAGGGACTAGATGTGTTTTGTAAAGTCGAAGTCCAGTGATTGAAGGGACAAAATGTGTTTTCTAAAAGTTGAGTTTACCGCTTAAAATGGACAGGTTGTGTTTTTTCAAAGTCAAAATCCAGTGTTTGGAGAGATAAGATCGTAGAAAGAGTTTCTAGGTTCTGTTAGAACAATGTACATTTGATTTTTTATCTCAAATAGAGATCGAAAGTATCTAAAAATCCATGTTTAGCGTGGTTCAATGACAATAACGTGGGAACATAAAAGACAATGGTTTATATACGCGAGTTATGAACATTCTCAACAACTGGAGAAAACAATTTCTGAACGAGGGAGAATCCACTACGAGCCGTAGAACTTCAACTTGTAGGACATCAGTCTTCCATTCGGACACAGACAATGTTTTTTATATAGATCGGCGTTGTGGTATAGACGCTATATATTACCTGTTTGATTAATAACCTGTATTATGTTTTAAATTAATTTTTTGTAAATGTTTATCTACTTAAAGAAAATTTAGTATATTATTACTAGAAGAGATACTAGTAAAATGAAATTTTTAAATAATGAAAATAGAATCTTTTCATTTTTCTTTTAGAGCTACAAAGTTAAAAAAAAAAAAAAGTTCATAGATTAAATTCCTGTTGCAACAATTTTATTTGTAGAAGCATTGTTGAAGATAAAATTAATTAATTTGAAAGAATGAAATAAAGGAAAAATAAATTCATAATTTGTTATTAAAACTAAAAAGATAACTAGTATTTATAATATGATTTTTTTGTTAATAATATTTGTAGGATGTTTCTTTGAATGTTTAATAAATGTTTTCTTTGTAACATTTCAGCCAAAGTGTTCTCATTTAAAACCAAAATCCACTGTAAGTACACAGTAAAAAGAGCCTGCGACCCCAGAGATTTTATAAATAATTAAATTCATTCTTTTTTCTAAATTGGTATGCTAAGGCATCCTGGCGCCCTAAAGTCGAGCAAATTAATAATTGAATTCAATATTAATAAAAAATAAGTACTCTTCAAGTACGACAAGTCGCATTTTTAAATTGTTACAACAAGTGAGGGTGTGCTTGAAAACTCGCTCTCAGTCATCTAACAAAACAGGGTTATTCCAAAAAAATACAACAAAAATGTATTAAGATTCAAAATTAAAAAAAAGTAATTAGTGTATTGCAAAAAGGCAACATAAATCAAAAAAAAAAATTACCAATAAAGAAAGGTGTGTGTGAAGTTAAACATAAAGTCATACGAACAGAAACACAAACAATTATGTATACAATGAATTGTATAAAAAATAATCCACAGTTCTCTCTAAAAATAAGATTTAAAAAGAATCTTTATAATAAAATTACCAAGGGGATTTTGTAAAATAAACATCATTGTTATTTAGATTACTCAAAATTTAAATTATTGTTATTTATAAGACAAAACATTGTACATCTAAATGTTTAGGTCTGTTTTAACAATATATTAATAGCTTTAGAGTATTTCATCTCGGCTCTATACTTATTTTAACCTATAAGTCTAAAACACCTCTCATGCAAAAGCGATATTGATTCGATGACTCAAATAATCAAAGTACATTACATTATAACAAATATGAATTTTCCAATTGTTACATAGTGTGTGCAGTTAAGTCTCATGTGGTGAAGTCTTGCAACTGTTGAGCATTCAACGTACATCTCTTTTCTAGAGGGTATTTTAATCACACCTTGACTCATTTTACATGTGTTTTCTTTTTTAATCCGGCCTTTCATTAATTCAGGCAACTTAAAGTCTCAATTTGTTCAGATTAATGAGTATTTATATTAAAATTATCAAGTTACTGGATAGTGATAGATTGTTCATATTATTTACATAGTTTATTCAGACATTTTCCATCATAAATTCCATAATAGAATATGCCTTAATAAATATTATCATTATTGATATATAAATTTTGTTATGAATTCTTTTTTCTTTATCCCCATTATCTTCAACAGTAATAACACAATAATATATGTCAGTTTGATTAAATATTTGTTGACTAAGAATTTAGTCTCTTAAGATTTTACTTTTGGATCGTTGGCATGAGTTTAATTTACTAACCTCCAATTCATTATTACAAATAAATACATAATTATTGATAAAGATTTAAAAACAGATTATATCTTTTTGCAATTATTGTTAAGTTGATTTCTGTTACTTAAAATTCAAATAGACTGTGGTTCGTTTAATTAGGAAAACAAATGCTGTTTTAAACTTCTGCTGTCTTTTAGGATTCAGAATTTAATAAACAAAATTCTTTGAATGCTTAGCATGATAAAATACAAAATGAAGATAAATAAATCAAATGTGACATTATTAATCAAATAATTAATTTTATATCATTCAAAGATACCCCCCCCCCCTCTTATACTTACCCAAATTCTAAGATAGTTTTAGTTCAATATCTCATTAATATGCTTTATTTCGATATATTTTCTTCAAAATAAAAGTGCTCGTTCACTAAAAAAATACTATTATATTAATTTAGGTTTTGATCATGGCTTATTTACATTTAGTGACATATAGTATTCAGAAATATTTTTAGTTAAGAAAGAGTAGGCCAACTGTTTAGGATGAAATTTTTATTAGCCTCTTTACATTTTTCCGCCCTTGTTGTTTAAAAGTATAAAACCTCTCAGTCACCATTGTTAAAAAATAAAAGAAAAGAGCATAAAATAAAGATATCTAGCCCTTGAATACTAGAGAGACCTGATAGGATAGATACTGCTGGGTACCTCGGGATGGCCACATCCGTACTCACTGTAAGACTACTACAAGTGTCTATAAAGTACTCACCCACAGATGTAGATATGACCATTGTTTTCTCCAATAACACTCCAGACTTCATCAGCATGTTGAGCCAACAAATGAGTAACATACATTTTCTTCTCAGTTTCTCTAGAGAAAGCTACATGAAGCTGTAACAAAATATGATTATTCATAAACAGGTAAATATCATAGATTTTACTGATACATGCCTGAAAATTGCTATCTCGACTATTAACACTTTAACCGTATCATGAATTTTCATTCACTAACAGTATCATCCGGTCTCTCAGACCGGACATTTATTTCTCCATTTATGTTATTTTTTTTACTTGAATCAAGATTTATTTCAATTTAGGTCATAATACATGTATGTATGAATTAAAATTTGGCATTACAGTGCTTTAATTTTTTTAAATTTGTACCATTTTATAAATAATCTGTATATATGTATAAGGAAATGGAGGGGGAAAAAATGTTTTCGACAAAAACAATATTTGTTTATTTATTTTCAAAACAATTTCTAGCCCTTCTTGTCGGGCCGGGAAGTGGTCCTCTCAAAATATTGTGTTGGGGCGTTCGTCTTTGTTTGTTTTCTTCTCTCTCGCAGCAAATCATCTTTACCCCAAAAGAATTCAGACTCCCCTTCCGGAAGAACAAAATTTTCAATGATATAATGCATATCATTTTCATCCTCTATTCAGGGTTCGTCATTTAAACTATTCCCATCACTAGTTTCCCTGTCAGCATCAGAAACCAAATATTCAGGATCTTGATCCGAATCATCCACGTCTTCGTCACTTTCTTCCTCTACATTGTTGTAAAGGAGTTGCAAAATATGATCATTGAAGTCAGCGTCATTCACTCTTATATCCTGGGAATGAGCCATGTTAAACACAAAATAGATAGGGAACCCAAAAACAAAAACTATGTGCAATAATAATTTCAAACGTAATGCGTATCATCCGGTATCGCCCAGGCTGGGACTCGCCAGACACTAAACGTATCGGCCGGTACAGGAGACTGTGACAAAAACAATAAAACACTGCTACACGACAGCTCAAGCTAAAAATAACTATTGGCCAGAAGCTACTTGACAGCTACTGAGTGGGAGAAATCAATCGAACTATCAGGTGTGCCAATTTTGTAGAGCCAAAATTCCCGTTTGGTCTCAGAGACCGGTGATACAGTTAAAGTGTTAATACAAACAGCATTAAGAGCATTAATTAAAAAAAAAAAAATTATTATATGTTATAAGTAAAGTATGGATACTGGGTAATTCACGATATATTTAATTTATTTTTATGTATGACAAATGTAAAACCAAATTTTAAATGGTATAATAACATTTTAGTACAACAACAAGATAAAGATTAAAAAAATACGATTTGAACTGTGCGATTGTAAACAGAAATGACACCATTCTTTCTCAGATGTTCTCACAAATCTATTTTTCTGTCAAACAGATCGACCATAACACTGTTCTGTAGATCACATCTTTCTCTTTCGATCTTTGCTTTCCAAATTTTTCTATCTGTTATATATCGTGAGATATATCTATTTACGAAGTAGTGACCAAACCGAACCAGACTCATTTTTCTTTCGGTGCATGTTACTAAATAGGATATATTGATTACTTACATTCATATTGTGTAACCGATATTTACACTATTTGGAAGATGAAATTTAGATCTTTCAGTTGGTACCACTCATTACGTCTTAGAATTAGTTTTAGGTTATTATTTCTGACTTGCAAGTTACCGTTTTACTCAGGATTGTTTGTTGTTTGTATACAAAAATGACATAGGCGTAGTTTGGGATTATTTGTTATTGTGAATATTAGGTATGTTTATTTATTTATTATAATTTGTGTATACAAATTATAATATCTGTATCATTGTTTGTAGAATTTATTGTTAAATCAAACACTTTGAACTGTAAAATCACTATTTACCCAATAAACTATTTACAACACTAAAAACTAACAATATAAAAACAATAATTTACAAAAAAATATTCCAACAATTAATAGTTAAAACTTTCGCAAACTCTATTCTTTCGTAAAATATACGATGCGAGCTTGAGTACGGTATCAACGGCTCAAGTTTGAGTTAGCCGAAGAGACAGTGGCCTCTATTCACAATGTCGGAAAGGTAAACAAAAAGAGAGAGCGTGTCCGTCTTTTGTCTACGAGTTCTCCGAATTTTACAAAGGGCGGGTCGTAATTTTTACGAATGAGTAGTGTTCTAGGGTTAAAAATTTTTTTTTTCCAATTTATGGATCAATTTAAGCTTTGTTTATCTGATAAGACTTTAACCAAAAAGTGTTTCCTTAACAACTATACTTTTATTCTGACAACAACTTACAGGAAGCACTTTATTTTTTTAAACTTATGTTATTAATATTAACATTTAGTATCTATTCTAAAGTGGAGTTTTCAACATTATTAAAATTCAAACAAAACTTAATTATTGTTCATACTGAAAGGCACTTTTAGTTGCTCACATATACATTGTATAGATTTTTTCATGAAAACATCTTTTTTGAGTTCTTCCAAGTCAAAATAAATAATGCAGTATATTGGGTACACTTTCTCACACGCACATATATTAAAATTTTAAAAAACTAGCAGAAATTTGGTATCTCTAAAAATACCAGTTTGGGAATTATCTGTCAATAAGTGAAAATGAATTACAGATATCGATATAAAATGTCTAATATCTCAAAATTGGTCCCAGTAATTTGAATTATATTTTCGTAAATAGTGAAGATTTTATGGCCTAAATCAATATGCCAACCCACATTCAAAAGAAAATTACTGTTCACAAGTAAATTGGAAAATAAATATCAAATATACTCCAACAACCATGTATTTATTTTAATTATATAAGCATATGTTGAAATCCAATGGCTCAAGGCATCTTCGATCTAGCTTCCCAATATAGCCCAGGCAGATCTTTACTTTTCTTCTCTGGTACTGTTTTCTAGGTTATTGCAGATTAAGAAGTAGCTCTTGTTCACATATAACTCCATGGACCATTTTTTAAGGAGAAAAGTAAATTATGGCTTACAAGTAAAATGAAAAAATCTTAGGTATTTAGTTTTAATTTTCTATCAGGATTATAAACCTTTGAATTGGATTATAAACTTTCAGGGGTAGTGATGTAACTTATTTGATTTAGGAATGAGCTTATCTTGCTCCAGTTCAAACTAGTAAACCATCAAAAATTAGTAAGTTAAATTGATAGCATTATATTTTTCCATGTGTTACCTACTCCTCCGCCTTTCATTAGTCCAACTTTTTCAAAAAATAAAATGGTTAACAAACAAAAATTCTTTTCAATAAACATTCACATTTCATCAAAAGTGATTGACCATTTTAAAACATTGGACCTTTAACATGGTTCATTTTTACATTTTTAATTAACTCCTGGTTAGATATTTTTGAAGAGATAGTACCAAATATGTTTTGTTTAGGTTTGGTTTTGTGTACAAGTAAGAGATAATTTTGATCTGTTTTTGTGTAGAAAATTAACTCAGGAAGTAAGTTCTAACGAGGTAACTAACAAGCTTACCTTTAACAATCCACTGTTAACATATCCTTCAAGTTCATCCTTGTAAAGAAAATCTTCATCTTTCTTACGGCAACCAAAGTACAAGATGGTCTCACCGACTGGTTTACCTGGATACATCATAACATACTTTTCATAAAATATACACTTGATCTATAAATATATGTTCTTTGGGAAATGTTTAAAAGTTTTATTAAATAAAAATTAAATATACGCAAAAATTGTACATACTTTGTCACTTGTACGTTTATACAAAAAAAAATTAGCCTCCAATCTTAGATAAGGCAGAGGACACTATAAATTCAATTAACATATTTGAGCTGGAGAGAAAGTTCAATGGCCCAAACACCTCATAAAGAACCAAACACCCCATACTCCTCTTGGTGGGATTTGGGTTGAGCTTTCTGTGATACGATGAGGTTAATGTGCCTTTTACACTCCCAGAATTAAAGGTAGTAGTTAGAGATCTGTACAATTCGGTGGACCGACAGCATCCACACAATATGCTCAAGTACTGTTCACCGGAATGTTTGGAGTGAAATATTAACACCTTTAACAATATTTGGAGTTCTAGGATAATTCCGCTCTCCTGGAGGAACTGTAACATTATTTCAATTTTAAAGCCAAACAAGAACCCTTTGAAAATAAAATGTTATAGGCCGTAGTATTTATTTCTTGTTTGGGGAACCTTATAGAGAGGATTATAAATGCACACCTGATATGGAAACTAGAGAAAAACGTTTGCCTGGACAAGTTCCAATTTAAATTCAGCAAAAGGAGCACAAACGACGCATTGGTCTACTTTAATGACATGATTTATCAGGATTTCTGAAACCGGATGGATGTCCATTGTTGCCGCCTTGATCAATTTCAAAGCTGTTTTTTTGATAAAATTCCTCATATAACCATCGTTTGCAGAGTATGATGCTCGGAATTAAATGAATACTGCTCCAAAAACTTGATCAACTTCCTCAAACACAGGAAAATAGTTACCACAGTGAATGGAAGCTTATCTAGCAGTGCTTAAAAATTGTCGCTGAAAATCTATCTCAAATACCAAAAGCGCTTTCCTCACCAGAAGGAACTTATTTGCTGATTTCAGCCCGAAACAGTGGGCAAGTTAAATATGAAATTCAACAACTGCCCTAAATTATTAGGTGTCACCATGGATATAAAACTATGATGAAGTCCCATATTCAAGAGATCATGGAAAAGTGTGCTAGTCGTATAAATGTCCTAAAAGTGGTCTCTAGTCGTAAATGTGGAACAGATACAACCAACCTAAGAACGTTTTACTTGATTAGTAAGATCTAAAATGTTTTACTTCAGTGAAGTATTGGAATCTGCCTCCGATACCCAAATCAACAAACTGTAAATTTTATAAGCTGCCGCACTCAAAGTGTGCCTTGGATGTCCAAAAACCACACTAACAGCAACAATGGAAGTAGAATTAAATATTGAAACCAATCAATTTACATATCAAAAAACAAATCTTCATAAAGAGTTTACAAGATCAAAACCCTGCTGTCAAACCACCCACTCAACAACCTTATAACAAATTACATCAAACAGTCATTTATCAAAAGAATATCAATGCTTCATACTATATTCGACCAAAAACCACTGCATCATTTGGAACAGCCTTGATATAAATAAATACAGTTGCCTTCTGGAAAGACGAAAGCTGATTTTTGCAGAGGTTTTCAAAAACACCTTTCTTAAAATTATTTAACACCCAAAACCCACCAAGATCTACAGACAGGGTCGGTATACATGAAAAAAGCTAAGTCTGGTGCGAGCTTTTACTCACAGCCTGAAGAGGCATGTTACATTCTATGTAAGGCCCATGTCGAGTACGAATGTGAAGCTCCTTGATATAAATGGGGCCTTTATGTACAATCTACATTTCGCTGCCAGGGACATCTGTATTCCCAAGTGACTACACTTTCCATATTAATGAATTCAGATACTTCGACCACAACTAAAGAAGGAAGGAAAAAACATTCTAATTGATGCTCTCACATTTCAGAATCCTCAGGAATGAACACATGACATGATTTCCAACCCAACTTCCACAAAAATGAATCGCAAGTTGCAAAGTGGAAATAACAAGAGAGATCCAAGAGAAACAGACTGTGCTCTGGGCAAATGAAGACACTGACCGACGACTTTTCGAAAAATAGATTTATGTGCATTGTGATGCAATAGTACCTACATAGTTTCAATTTGTGTGCCTCACCGCACTGCTTGGCCTGCGATAGGGACGAATAGGAAATATTCAGGCACATATTTTTTAAATGCAAGGTGTCAAATGAAGCCAGGGAGCACCTTATCTGAGCGATTGGGGAAGCTGGAGACATGAAATCAATTCTGGGAAAAAGTACCTGTGAAGCGACTTGTGGATTGTCATTGGGCTTACAGAGGAAATCAGGCCAACTGCATCACCAGATGCTAGCTACAAGAAGTAAGTATCTTCACTCAAACAACTGTATAAGTATATAAGTATAATAATATGTTGAGTAGGTCATGTTAAGAGTATGGACGAGAGAAAGAATCAAGAGAAAATGCTGGATGCATGGTTATTTGGGAAGATACAAATGGGAAGATGAACCATCGAGGAATAAGTATTTTTCTCTTCCTTGTTGCTTAGAGGTAAAAAACCTCTTGGTGATAATCACCTTTTAACAAGAAAAAAACAAATTACAAATCCCTATCTACTGAATAGAATAATGTTAATAGAACCAGGGTCGGAAGAGAACAAGAACTAATCAAGAGAGGCCTGATAAGAAAGATGATGGGGATCTAACACAAGACTACGTGAAAAAATATATAGATCCACCTGGTATCTCTCGGGAAGTAAATATAACAAAAATCTAAAGGGACTCATTATAAATACTGTAATATTACACACTAAAATAGAGTTGAAATAATAACATCTTTTTTTCAAAACGCCACACCACTAAATTAAAACATTTTAAACTTTAAATTATTCTTTTAACACAATAAACCATAAATACTTTTAAACTTTAAAAAACTCGAAAAGTTCTTTACCTTCGTCACGATTCAAATTTCTCTCCTGAATAAAACCTCTGAATGGAGCCAAACCTGTTCCTGGACCTATCATAATGATGGGTGTCTGTGGCCTTACTGGTAACCTATAGGACAAAATGTACTTCATAATATATTAATTTTAACTTGCTATAGCATATTTAATCTAGTAATACTTTCCCCTAACATTAGTGACACTACATTTATTAACCAAAAATAAAAATATCTAAACAACAATAGAACAAACTGTGGTAATTGTGGTGGTATAAAATGGTTTAACTATAAATATAATAAAAATCTGTTCATGTATCAGTGTGAAAAGCTCAACAAGACTGTAATTTTATAATTCAATTATTATTTTTCAATGTTTCTTCCCTTTACTTTGCTCTAAGCTTAAGAAACTGCTACTGAAAACTATGAATAGCCAGCCTGTATTTCATCAATATTAAAAAAACAATTTTCTGCTGGTGGAGGATTGTACAAGAAAAATTGTGTTGTAGAAGCCCTGTGACGCTGGATGAACATGCTAAGAAGTAAGTTCCCTTTTAAAAGCCAAGACATTACCGCACCACATGACTTCTCAATTTTTTTTTGTGATAAAATATTTCCAACTTTGTTTAAGAACTATATAATATGGTAAAATTAAATACAGTGTTATATGTTTCTTGACAGTGTTTAGACTGCATGTAAAAAGGTCCATGCAGATCCAACTAGGATCCCTCGGGATTATAATTACTATAGGTGAGCCATTGAGGGAGTCTTAATTAGTAACATGAATAACAGGAAACTACTATAATACATCAACCAATAAACATATGTTACATTTATTAATGTCTTAATTATTAACATTTAATTAAAGTCCTCTCCTTATGGTTTCAAAAAAGAATTGATGCAAAATTTATAATTATGTAATAAATAACTTATTGCAGAAATAAAACATTTTCCACAACAACATTTGTGGTCAATGTTGGGATCTTTGCAGAAATTCTAAATCTTGTAAAATTTGTTATATGCCTAAAAAACATAGGTAAAATGAGAAAGAGATCATGCTTACAATTAAGTAACAGACGTTTTGTAAAAAGAGACCATGTCATTTGAAAAAAGACAAGGCAACACAGCTGATGTGGTCAATTTCATTCCCTTTATTGAACTGATTAACATCAACAAAGCTTTATAATTTGACTTTGTGTAAACTATTTAAATAGATGCAAAAAATCTTAAAATACAGTTAGACATTAATATTTCAGCTCCAATGCCAGGTCTGTAAACTATTGAATGAGTAAAATACATTTCAGTGAGCTTTTAATTTACTCTCATAAAAATTTTCTAGCCTGAAACAAAGGTTTCACCATTCCTTATTTTTGTTTCGACTAGTGAACAATTATTTTCTATTTTTTAAAGAAAGTACAAACTTACATAATTCTTACATAGAAAAAGTTCACCTAAGACGAGAGAGTGAAAACAAATCATCATTTAAATTGATTACAAATGTAATAATAGGCTACGAGACGATTATACTAAAAGATGTTACCATTACCTGAACTGTGACTTCCTAACAAATATAGGAACCCTGTACTCATTTTCTTGCTCTGGAATTTTCTCAGCCAACCAACATGTAGCAACACCTTTGTTTGTTCTACCTGTTGGAGTTTTGTACTCCACTTTAACTGCGGTGATGTGTACTCGCCCTGAATGAACCTAATACATATTTAAATACAACAAACTGATATAATAAAGCAAGGTTTTATTCAATAATGTACTCTATGATATAAACTTCAAAGACAATTAACTTTCATTAATTAAAACATTTGGGAGTGGAGACTGATTGTGAGTTAGTTTTTCAACAAATGTCATGAATGCCATCAAAGTGAAAAAGAAAACCAATTTTAACAACTAAATGTTTGAATGGAATTCAGGACCCATTTTTTTTTAAATAATTGTCCCAGATCTGGGTTGCAGATTTCAGGTTTCTCTAAATACTAACTTTCTTAAACTAGAACAGTTGTACTAGATTTGTATGATGAAATGTGCTTTAAATGTAGTTTTTAGGGCTTAAAGTTTAGTTCGGTATTTATAAAAACATATCCTAAGTCTAACTATTCACCCAATCACTTTTTGGGATAACACCATTTTAAAATAGAAAACAAAACCAAAACCTTTTCCCAACACATTTTAGAGTAAAATACCAAAGGATCAAAGTTGTTTGTTTTAAATTATCTAAAAAATGAGTAGAGGTTTATATCTCCAAAAAATTTAGTGGATATATACTTAATACAGTGAAACTTCCCTTAACAGACTTTTATAATTAGCGGATACTCTAATAAACGGACATTTTTATATTCCCTGACCGGCATCATGCTTTTCTGGCGTATATATTGTCACTAAATTTAATGGACTTTCCCAAAAACGGACATGGACACAAAATTGATGGCCAATGGGTCAGTTAAAACTTCCAAATAGCGGACAGCGGAGCATAAAATATCACCCTTTTCTAAGAAATTGTAGATTTCTCAACACACACATTCCAATGTCTGTTCGGTATTACTCGGAAGTTGGATTTCCTGGAAACTAGGTTCCTTTTATTTTTGTCTTAACTTTGATTATATAGTAGACAGTTGTAAAACAATACCAATGTTAAATTTATTTCACTTTTATTGACAGTATATGCATTAATGTAATGTGGTTTATTATACAGTAGGTTAATGAACATATAATTTAGGTACACCATTTAAATTTTCGAAACATGCTCAATATCATAATAAGATGCAATTCTGGTAGTTTACCATGCGTTATCAGCCGGCCTATAAAACTGCATCTTTCCTGATAGCGGACATTTTATACGTTATTTGGAAGTTTCACTGTATATGTGTTGGATATCCCAAACTAAATATTAACCCTCTGAGTCCCGGGTTTTTTGGGAAGAAGCACTCTCCTGTCCTGGATTTAATTGGGCCATTATCTTTACCCCATTTTTTGTCCACTTTTTAAAAAATTATTAAAACACCCTATCAATAATTTAGTATCAAAATACCTTTTATAATGGAAGTTTAATTCTTAATGAAGTAAAAAGAGTTGTGGACCCCAAAAATTAAATATTTCATAGTTGTGAACATGATGAGTCCAAGAAATTACCAACTTTACATGTTAATATTTATTGACTACACAGTCAATTTGCGCATAAGTGTGTGTGTTAGTCCCATAATTTTACTTCTAAAAAATCTGAATATAAAGTATATGGTAGTCCGTTGTAACTGATAAAAACGATTTTAAAAAATTGCATTTTGCTTGTCTTTCATAACAAAATAAAATGTTTAAAATCACTGAAATAAAGGCATTTGTTAGAAAATTCTCTAAAAATGAGACAGGTATTGTTAAGAATCTCTTCTCTCCTAAACAGAATTTAGATGGAAAAAATTATAGTGTTTTGGTATTTACATGGGTGATATTAAAAAAAAGAGCACAAACAGTAAATTTGTTTTTTTAGGTTAAAACCCATTGCGAACATCATTGCAAACAATAAAAAAGCCCTTCACAATTGGGGGAGAGGCTTGATTTAAACATAACTCCATCTGATTTTTTAAAGTAATTTTACAACAAACAACTTTGCGCTATTGTCATTTTTCTTTAAAATGGTGTTGCTCCAAAAAATGAGTGATATATACTTAATATATGTATTGGATATTCCAAACTAAACATTAACCCTCTGAGTCTCAGGGTTTTTTTAGGAAAGATCACTCTCCTGTTCTGATTTAATAATAATAATAATATACTTATAAGGGAAAAAAAAGTTTTGGAAAAAAACTTACATAATAACATTTAAATAATTGGCCTTTATTATATCAATTTTTTTTCTTTTTTATGCGTTTCCCATTGGTGTATCTATTACTACTATTGGCAGTAGTAAAAGAATACTACCCAATAAAAATATTTGTAGTGATTGTATTCATTACTACAATCACTACAAATCAACTTTGGTTACATATTCTCTTATTTCTTCAACACCAAGTCACCGTTCTGATGCCATTTCACGTTTATAAACAACAGCTAATAAATACACACCAAGGTGACAAGAACGAATACAAATATGCTGCAGTGTATACTGTATGGTGACCTACCATACAATTAAAGGTAAATACATTACAAAAATTTACAACAATTTCTGAACATTTCCAAATAAGTCATATATGATAGTCATATATGATAGTTATATCTTAAAAACGAAATCAAACATGTATTAGCGCTTATCTATACAAGATCACAGGGCATGGGAAAGTATTTGCACATGTGCGAGCATGGAACTCAAACGGTTAAGAAAAAAAGTGGTTAAACCGTATTAAAAAAAATACACTGGTTTAAATAAGAAATGTGTTATACTATATAGTATAATCTACCTTTGGAGAAGACGAGATGGAATAGTATCGACACTGTAATCTAGGCAACACTTCACATAAATGATCAATCTCTGGTTTAACTGATGCGAAATCTTCTAAAATATGAACTATGTTACGATTATCTTGAATGATCCATTGATTATATAGTTGCTTCCCTTCTATACTTGTACTAGCCATTAATTTAAGCTTTTCTTTTTCCTGTGATAACAAAAAATTGTTACATTAAATAATTGTATAGATTAATAGTAATGTATTATATGCAGCAAATTAATTAAGACTTATATACTACACAGAATATTTTACCATATCTTAAAAACACCATTATGTTTATGCATATTTACATTTAACTAATGGTGTTTATTAAAAAATATTTTAATTAACTACTGAAATTAACATCGTGTTCACTTTAGGTATACTACTGGCTTTTATTTATTTACATAATTACTAAACATTATTTTTGTTTAAAAACTGTAAAACAACAGTTGGACCTCAAACTTTCTTGACCTCACATGTTAACGATTAGCATGTTTTGGTGTCGGAAAAAATAAACGTTTTTCTATAAGATAAGGAGAATATAAAAATGTATACATTGTTAAATATTTGTAAAAAAATCTCACTTAAGGGCAGTCTCACAGGTAAATAAATGTATTTTAGCAATTTTTAGTTTTTAGCAATTATTCTGTGATATCTTCTGTTTACTTTTGCATAACTTTCAACCAAAAATTTTAAAAAAACTCATGTAAGAAACTAAAAAAAAGATCAAAAATATATAAAATTGAAGGCTTTCTCTTACAGTTCTTGAGATTTCTGATATAAAATTATTTTTAGAATTTTACAAAGTAAGATGAAATACTTTGTCTTCTGTCCAATTATACTTGCGATTTTGGACATGGGTTTGGATCTTTAACTTCAAATTTCATTAAAATTTGAACAAAATCGATAGAGCCAATTTAAAAAAAATAATAAGTCTTTTATAACAGACCAATAACGGTTTTTGTTTTTACCGTTAACTCTCTATATGGTATTTTTAGAGAGTTGGCGAACAATGTTTTATTTGGGTACTAGAGGCTACAATTGATCAAAATCATTAGAACCAATATTGAGATAATCATAATTTTGTATTTTTCCTTATAGTAGCTACTCCAAATTTTGATCATTTAAAAATGAAAAAAAAAAAGTTTTGAGATATGGCCAAAATATGCCCACATTACAAATTTGATTAAAATCGTATCACATAACTTTCTCTACACTACGTATACCTGAGAATGTAATAAAGAAATACAAAAATACAAACCTCAGGATTTGAAGCATACTCGGACAACTCTTTCAGAATATGTGTTCGAGGGTTTGATGTAATGTCCAAATAATGAGTAAGAGCTGTTTTATAAGAACAGGGACAAGGGAAAGGATGTTTCTTGCTTGACTCTTCTGCAATATAAAGAATTACATATTAGATAACTTAACAAGATAATAATACACAAATTGTTTTTATTTGCTTATGTCATTGAGTAAGCCCGCTGAAACATAAACACAAGGTCCTCTCTCTTCACGAAAAACTAACACCTGTAGTAAACAATTATATGAAACATGAAATCGCCAAATATATGGTTTTAGACATAAGAAAAGGTATGATTTATGAAAATTTGTCCTAAAACTGAATGTGAAAAAGAAAGCAAGTGCTGTGAAGAGAATACGGACGCTGATTTTATAAAATCAAATGATATATAATTTGATTGTAGGACAAGATTTGAATATATATATATATATATATATATATATATATATGCACCTTAACAAACTCCAAATTGGAATATTGAATTGTAGTCTAGGGGGCAACATACTACACTACTTTAAAGCCAGTTATTACATTACAAAAACACTTTATATTCATTATGTTAAAAAAATCTAGACTGATACATACTACACCTTTAATTAAAATGTTTAATATTATAGCACTTAGAAGTTTATACATATATAAGGTAATAAGATTTTTTTGGATAAAAAAGTGGAGAAAGTAAAATCAATTTAACACCAAGAAGAGAAAACTTACGCAATCATTTTTAGACTGATACATACTAGGCCTACGCCATTACTTAAAATTTTTAATATTCTACCACTTAGAAGTTTATACATATAAAAGGTATTAAGATGTTTTGGATAAAAGTGGTCAAGTAAAATCAATTTAGTAAATGTTAAAAAAAAAATTATTTATATCTCGCTCCAAATTTGTTTCAGAAATATAAAACAATGTATAAATAAAACTAGATTTTGTAAATTCGTAAGAAAAATGTTGTCTGACCAAATAGAGTAGCCGTTGATTTTTATTTAAATATAATACAATAATAGGATAAATTTAGAAGCATAGTTCATTACTGTTTGCGTTTTTTATAATGTCATGTATGTACATATTGACTTCAATAGTCTTTCATTGTTTGTTAAATAAGTGTCTTCCTGAAGTGTTGCTATAGTATTTAAGATAAACAATAAGTTTAAATGATGTATATTTCATAGTTTAATAGTTATATAGTGTAATATGGAAGCCATGTTACCAAATTCAATATTTAGGGCTGGTAGAATGTTGTTTTAGAGGGAATCTGTAGTTCACAAGTTTTTTTTTTTTTGAGTTACTGGTCTTTTATTTATGTTTACTTTTATTTACATCCCAAACAGGTGTATCTCGGGATGTATAATTGTAAATATGTTATAGATTATTGTAAAGGAACAATTATTCATTCTTTCATATATATATATATAGGTTAGAGTTTAATAGGGCACAACGCCTATTAGTTTAGATTTTGTATGGATAGGAGTCACAGGCTTACGTTGGAATATGGTCCTTGGTATTACCTAATACCAATCGTCTGTGGTTTATCACTCAGCTCAGATCTATTCTAGATTTTCAGTCTTCTTTTTATACTCTACTGATTGAGAACGTGTACAAATAGTGTTTACGAAATATTTCAGACCTTTAGTGCTTTTTGTGTGTTTTCTTACTTGTGTACTATTAAGAAATACCAAGGGGCACTTTCCAAGGTAAGCCTGTGTCTCCTATCCATACAAAATCTAAACTAATAGGCTATGTGTCCTATTAAACTTTCATCTATAAATATATGAAAGAATAAACTATATAAATATCCTAGGTTCAATCTTCGACGTTGGACATTCAACATCTGTTTATTTTATAAAAGGTATATCTAATCATACCTTGTGTCATTTTATGTCTATTTTTAATCTAAACTTTCATTAATTAGGACAACTTATAGCCCCAATTAGTCGGGATTAATAAGATTCTGCTGTATTTTTAACCATATATTTATAACTGTGAACATAATAACTGAGTAAAACTTTATTTCAAATTTAAGCTGAAAATTATAAAAACTTACCATCAGTATTGGTCAAAGTGAACACTGTGTCTAAATCAGCATCTAATAATTTGCCTAACTTCTTCACCAATGTTTCATCATTCTGAGGGTACACAGCCAAATGATCACCTTGAAAGTCAAAAGTAAATTAGCTGATTCAAAACTGAACCTCTCCACAATTCAATTATAATAAAACATGTCGAACAATTTATAATATTAAAAATATATAACAACAAATATCAGTGAATATCAAAATATAATGAGTTTGTTTTGAATTTGGGGGGGGATCTAGACAACAAGCCATACAAACTCAATGTTTCAAAAGTCATAAACCATATAAGTTTCATCAAAATTGGACCAATAGTACTAAAACAATTTAGAGCCCATGTGACATTAACCTCTTTAGCGACTTTGAACAAAATCTAATCATTCTCTATGAGATAACTCCGAATTATCGAACTACATACTTTTGACTCAGTCAGACCACCCATTCAAAGAACACCCAACTTAAATTATGGGGCATTGGTCCATCTTTTCCATGTTTTAAAAATGAGAAGGATTTATTTTCACTTTTGATATCTATTTGTTGGTATTATAATACAATATATATTTTTAACAGACTTCACGAGAATTCATATTGTTCATGAAACTTCTAATAAAGTGATGCTTCTTGCATATGTTTAGACAAAACAAAGCATATAAACGAGGTCTATGTCTTATCGAACCATGTCACCAAAGCAATCGAAATCAGTTTTAATTGACCTACTTAGTGTGAGAATCAAGTCTAGAGTCAGGAGCTGTTCATTATGTTTTTACTGTTTGCTGTTGCTTGCTGCAAAATTGCCATTCACAGATTTTTAACCCCGATGAGACTGGAATAGATTATAAAATTTTGCCAAAGAAAACATTAGCACCAAAAATAGATTCAAAGAGTGTAAAGAAAGAATGATGTTTCTTACGAGCAGTAATGTGTCGGGTATGTTAAAAATGCCGCTTTTAGTGATAGGAAAATCAGTTAAACCTGGAGCTTTTAAAGAATGTCATTTTTAATAAACGTGTTCCCACTGTAACACAATTTTTAAATGAACAGTAGCTACCAAAAAATTCCGTATTATTTATAGATAACACCCCAAGTTATCCTTGAGAAGAAGAATTACGAGCTGACAATATTTTGTAAAATTTCTGCTACCATACGCCACAGTTTTATTACAACCAGTAGATCAATGTGTGATTGAGGCAACAAAGAAACGATATCGAAAGAAATTTATTATGACATTGTTAGAGAAACAGTAAACTTTATGTCTTATCTTAAGCAAGTTACTATAAAAAAAACAATTATTTATTTGGCTGCAGAACTATGGGAACTGTATTTAGTCATGGACCCAATTACAAATATTATATGTCTTAAACTTTAAAATCTGATACTTTTATGTATATCTAGACAAGATAATACATCTTTTGTTGAGATGATAATAATAAAATTTCATTCATAAATGTAAGAACTGATTTCTGTAAATGAAAGCATTTTGAACTGGTGGTAAAAAAACACTATGCTAATGTAATGTCCTAACAAAGATTTTGATTCATATTTCACACTATTTGTTGTAATTAGGATAAGAAAACCCTGTTAAATATACCTGTATCATATCGTATGTTTGTGTTCAAGATATCAAATTCAATATGCATGCACGACCTGTTTCCACCTTTGTGTAACTCTTGATTTACTCTAATAGCAGCCAAGTAAGGATTCTTCATATCAAAAGGCCTGTAACAGTATAACAGAGACATCAATCAATGCAGTTAGATGTTTACAAATTCTTATTTACACAAGCACATAAACGGAATATTCTACTGTAAAATATCCATTAAAAAAAAATTAACCACAAAAAGTTGGGAAATCCAAGAGGAATAACTCCAAATTGAGAATATTTTTTATTGTTTTAAATCATGACCTATTTGTCATGTTGTCTTTTCTGTACAATGAACTATTTTACAAATACTGACCATCAAAATTAGAGCTAACTTGAGGATTCACATTGAATAAATTATTCAACTTGAATTTTTCATGAAACAAACAAAACATATTCTTAGCATAATAATTGTTTGTTCATTTTGACTGGTTAAAGAATCTGTATTGACTTTTATTTTAACCGGTCAAAATTTGTTATGGACAATAATTATTGTAGAACCATACAAGAAATGTATTTTCCACAGATACCAAGAACCCAAAACACATTTTCACCAAAATAACAGTCTATCAACTGTAGAACACAATTTCCGTACAACTATTGGTCCCAATATGAAAAGAGATAATTTAAATGAACTTTAAAATGACAACTAAAATTGAGCCCCAAATTATTTTAACTCACTCTAATTTAAATGGGAGAAGAAAGCAGAAAAGACCTATGAAACCCAGTCCCTCAAATAGCAAAGTGAGTCTCTATAAATCATTAATACATAATGTATGACATTCATATAAACACTTACGGCCTTTGATTCTTCAACGAGTGTAGTCTTGCAACTTCTCCTGTATAAACTCTATTTGTATCAACTTCAAGATGTTCAGTTAATTGGTATTGCCTCACACTAACATCTTCCCCTGTTGCTTCAATACCAAAGAAATCACAGACAGATGGCCAGAATTGGTCTTTCCATGTGATGAAGTCGTCTTCAATACTATAACATTATCAGAATATAGGGGATAAGAACATTTAAAATAGTTCTTAAAATAAAATAGGCTCTTAAAATTACTTTTGCCAAGTCAAAAATTAAAGAATTTTGGATTAATAACAAATTCAGGTGAATGGACTACAGTGAATGCTGGTTAATAAACTTCATTTATGTGATGTATGTAACAAATCTCGTGTATTGGAAGTTGAGAACCACTTAAAAATTATCAATTGGAACTTCTGAGGGCATCAGAATATTAATTAGAAAAATGTAGTCAGTTAAGAAAGGAAACGAGAGGTGGAGTGTTGTGATCCAGGAGTGAATAAAAGGAAGAAAAAAATTGTGATGTGAAGTGAATCTAGACACTGAATTTAGGATATTCTAAATATTAGGTAAGTTTTAAGTTGTACTCATTTAGGTGTTGGGGGTCCCAATGATTTAGATATTATTACTGACTTTGTTTGAGGGTAAGAATATAACTCAAAACAGTTCAAGATAATTGAACTCATAGTTTGTTTTTCCTCCTTGGCTTATATTGGAAGTTGAACTATAAACAAATTATTCAAATATGGCCTAATTCCCAGTGTACAACAAAATGAATAACAAGTATTGTATTGAATACTACTGAATTAAACAAACCATTCTTTGACCTCCTATAAGTAATTTCCATATTAGAAATATAGCAAATACACCTGACTTCAAGTGAAACCTATGTATAAACTATGCACTGATAAAGATTCATAGAGAATATTTTCATAGGTTGTTCAAATTTACATATACAGTATAATAATCAGTGGAACAACATTCGGGTCCACAGGACCCGGAATGCAAAGGGACTCACTTACCAGCAAAGAGAAAAAATTAGAGCAGTTATTATTTATAAACTTTACAGATAAATTAGACTTTACCATTATTCAAAATTGATGTGTGATTTAATTTAGACTATTAATTAATAATCAAAGAAAGTATTTTTAAAACTATTATTTTCTAAGCTAAGCTATAATCTTAAACAATATAATTTAATGAAACGGTATGACAGCCACAGTTCATATAAGTAAATTATAGCCTAACATGTCCAAATAGTCGTAATCATACTCTAACATTCGGACACCTGATTCCAAAAACTACGATTTCTTCCTTATTTTTTAACAACAAAAAACCTTTGTCATCATCAACGCCTTATAAAAAACAGAAGAATATTATATCAAATAAATAGCATCAAGGTCAGAAAAGAATGAGAGTTGGTTAACAGAAGCCTGATAGGAAAGATGAAAATGAGAGATCTAACCTAAAACTACATGAAAAAATAACAAAAAACAAAGAAACTCGGCTTCTGCTGTCATCACTATGTTGTTGGCGGACATCCACTGCACATGTTTATGATACTGTTAGTTTTTCATGGATTAACGCAAATAATGTTTAAGGTAACTGCGATTAAAGGTTATATCAGTTGTTTTACTCTTATCTTAATGTGCTGCTCTTGTGTGATGTGTTCAATTTTATATTCAATGTTTTCATATGTAATTTATAGAAATGCAATCTTTCAAAGCACATGTTGAGAGTTTAAGTGTCACTCTAAAGCAAAAATTGAATTAAGAAGGTAAAAAGGTTACATCCAAATTAGTGAAATTTGATTCTATTTTTCATATTGCAGTTCCATCTACATCACAAAGCAAGTAAAGCAAATTTTCTTTCACCTTGGAACGATTATATGAAAGGACTTATCGTACAAAATGGATCATAAAAACCTTTCTCAAAAGATCCAAAACAAAACAATATATGTTTTCTGAAAAATATTAGGAAAAATTTGTTTTTAAAATTGCTAGAAAATGACTTTGCTAGTCATTTAAAATCTCAGTTTACTGTGAAGCATGTTCGTTATTTGTTGAAAGATAAAGGATTGACTCAGTATAAAAAGACTCAAGGTTTTAACTGTTTTAATTGACATTACAAACCAATAGATTAAGTGAAACAATTCAGACATTTGTATCCCAAAGTGTCATTCAATATCGCAAATTTTGAGAGTGAATGAACAATCTGTGCAATCTTCTGTGGAGAAAGAGTGTGTGTGTATTAAAACAAAATATTAATAATATTTTTCAATGAAATTCTTAAATTTTAAAATAAAATGTTTTAGTAAATTCACTTAGTGTTCTTTTATTCATTCAATACAAGCTCCTACATAAAATAATCATTAACACAAGTTTAACTTATACAATTTAATTTTCAAAATATCAATGTACCATATGTAACACACCACACACACATATACATATTAGCGTTTTTTTATTGTTTTTGGAATGTGTTCAAATTTATAATTCATCTTTTTTTTTTTTTTTACATGTAGGCTAATATGTTGTTGTATTACAAAACATGTGGGCCAGAATTTAAATATTGATTTATAGAAATAATAGCAACCATTAAATCAATTTCACTCACTTTGCATCGTCATCGCCTAGACCTAACTCACAGACCCGTGAAGCGCCCAATTCTTCCAAACGATTGTTCACATAAATCGCTACTTCATTGTAATGTTCGTAAGTTTTGTTGCCCAAACCAAACACCTGCAACAGTGAAACAATAGTATTAGAGTAAAGACAAATTATACAATTAATACATATAAAATTCAACTGTCAATGAAATTGACATACTACTTCTTTATTTATGGCCATGTTATTAAGCCAAATTTGAATGAAATCGACCTAAAATTACTAGAACATTTTACTACTTATTTTAGTGTAATTTGTAAGTGAAACAAACTGCTAAGATATAGTTCAAATTCTGTTTCATAAAGCTAATTCATTATCGTTGTAAATAATGGTATGTAACATCAAGGTGCATAACATGAGTTATATTAAGAAATTATAAAACTTACAAGTGAAGTTATTTCAGCAAGACAAATTTAAACATCTGCCATTGTAAATCAGATTAAAGGATTTTTAAACTTTCGAATCATTTGTTTCATTGACTATATTATAATCTACTTTAGAACAAAAATTTTGCTACATTTTATTACAACATAATATAAAATATTAGAGTAAAATTCATTATTAAAAAATATAGATTAGATTTTGTATGGATAGGAGACACAGGCTTACCTTGGAAAGTGGTCCTTGGTATTACCTAATAGTACTCAAGTAAGAAAACACACATAAAAACACTAAAGTTCTGAAATATTTCTTAAACACTGTTCACTTTCTCAATCAGTAGAGTATAAAAAGAAGAATGAATTGTTTTAATCTGGGCTGAATGTTGAACCACAGATTTTTTTTAAAGACTGTTGGGAAAGGGAAAAGGATGATTCATCTAAGATTAAGGTTCTCTAGATTTTGTGGCCCATTGATAAGACAGTTCCCATCTTCTTAGTTCTGAGACGTTTGTAGAGGTAATAAACGTCCTTACAAATTATAGGTACAGTAGACTCCCGTAAGTTCGGCCACCTCGGGACTGCACCCTAGGCCGAACTTAAAAGTGGCCGAACTAACCAATCCCTATCTAAAAAAATGCCTATTTATTGTTTGTAAGGATCGTGTTGTGAATCGATGCGTATAGGAAATGAATACAATAAACAAGTTAAGGTCGCGTCTGGCTGGCGCGCGTAAGGATCGTGTTGTGAATCGATGCGTATAGGAAATGAATACAATAAACAAGTTAAGGTCGCGTCTGGCTGGCGCGCATAAAGATCGTGTTGTGAATCGATACGTATAGGAAAAGTTACAATAAACAAGTTAAGGTCACGTCTGGCTGGCGCGCGTAAGGATCGTGTTGTGAATCGATACGTATAGGAAAAGTTACAATAAACAAGTTAAGGTCACGTCTGGCTGGCGCGCGTAAGGATCGTGTTGTGAATCGATGCGTATAGGAAAAGTTACAATAAACAAGTTAAGGTCACGTCTGGCTGGCGTGCGTAAGGATCGTGTTGTGAATCGATGCGTATAGGAAAAGTTACAATAAACAAGTTAAGGTCACGTCTGGCTGGCGTGCGTAAGGATCGTGTTGTGAATCGATACGTATAGGAAAAGTTACAATAAACAAGTTAAGGTCACGTCTGGCTGGCGCGCGTAAGGATCGTGTTGTGAATCGATGCGTATAGGAAAAGTTACAATAAACAAGTTAAGGTCACGTCTGTCTGGCGCGCGTAAGGATCGTGTTGTGAATCGATGCGTATAGGAAAAGTTACAATAAACAAGTTAAGGTCAAGTCCGGCTGGCGCGCGTAAGGATCGTGTTGTGAATCGATGCGTATAGGAAAAGTTACAATAAACAAGTTAAGGTCGCGTCTGGCTGGCGCGCGTAAGGATCGTGTTGTGAATCGATGCGTATAGGAAAAGTTACAATAAACAAGTTAAGGTCGCGTCTGGCTGGCGCGCGTAAGGATCGTGTTGTGAATCGATGCGTATAGGAAAAGTTACAATAAACAAGTTAAGGTCGCGTCTGGCTGGCGCGCGTAAGGATCGTGTTGTGAATCGATGCGTATAGGAAAAGTTACAATAAACAAGTTAAGGTCGCGTCTGGCTGGCGCGCGTAAGGATCGTGTTGTGAATCGATGCGTATAGGAAAAGTTACAATAAACAAGTTAAGGTCACATCTGGATGGCGCGGGTAAGGATCGTGTTGTTTGTAAATCGATGCGTAAAAGAATATAATAAACAAGTTAAGGTCGCGTCTGGCTGGCGCGCGCCTAGTGCATGACCTCAAGCTCAGAGAGCCGGCTGGACTATGCGGAGACCGAACTTACCGAGGCCGAACTTACGGGAGTCTACTGTACCCTAAAAAAAATGAAAGCCAAAACTATGCACTTTTTGTAATGGTTTAGGAAAAAATAATTTTAAAATCGAAATAAAAAAAATAAAAAATTAAGATTAATAATTGCCACATTATATTTAAATATACAAGCAACAAATCTGGCCATGAGCAAGTTTTAAAAGTAAAATTTTTTTAACAAACTATAAAATTTCCTATGCGGTCTAACAGACCCCTCTATAGTATTTACGTTACTCTAAACATCCATAGTACTTAAGGGTTAAGAGTACTAAAATAGTAGAGCTGATTTAAACAACAATGAAATCAGCTGTTGTATAATCAATGAAAGTTGGTGTGTTTTTCTGCTAGGGAGTAGCATGTGATGCAACGTTGCACAAGAAAATATGACCTCATTGTTAACCTGTTGAAGAGTACAGGGAAATACCGATTAACGAGTACGGCCGTTCTTGAACGTCCTCTGTGCTGTTTGCGTAAATGAGTATGGACGTTCCGGAACATTTTAGGTTACGTATGAGCAATAAAAGTATTTATCATAAAACAAATTAGTCATGGCTTATTGTTTTGTCACAATTCAACAAGAAATAGTATTAAGAACACATGAAATCGGGTTTTTCACAATTGTAAGGCAGGACAACTCCAGGGGGCGTGGTTTCAGGAGAATTCACCATGTGTATTGATTGACGCGTAAATGTAGGCGATGGCATCGTCTTCTCCGCGGTTGTTTCCCCCCTACACACACACCTGTGCCTATGTTCCTTGTCTAGTATAAGTGATTTGTATCATTATATTATGTTACGTATATTATACATCAAACATGAAAAATTAAACACTACAAAGCTTTTTTACAGATTCCCCTCTGTCTAGTCTTTTGACACATTTAGCCACGTCTCAAACGAAACCAACACACGCTTCCAAGAAAATTGAAAAGAAATGTTATATTTTCCATAATGTAGGCTATACTAAATTGATTCGTGGAAAAAAAGCGGCCCATCAAACGTTTTTGTCTGTGTATGTCTGCTATACCGACGGGTGACAATGCCACGGTGTTTTTATGCCGCCGACAATGGGATACCGCTATCAGCAAACGAAACCAACACACGCTTCCAAGAAAACTGAAAAGAAATGTTATATTTTCCATAATGTAGGCTATACTAAATTGATTCGTGGAAAAAAAGCGGCCCATCAAACGTTTTTGTCTGTGTATGTCTGCTATACCGACGGGTGACAATGATTTTTCAGTGCAAATTTTTTTTAAAGTACATTTATCAGTGTAAATTTTTATTCTTACAAGTTTTTAACACAATATTATTATATTATTATACATTTGTAACCAATAAAACAACTATTTTCAAATTTTTTTTTCTTACTCCTTGACAACAATTTTCTTGTAAATACTTACTAACCAGCTGTTGGCTATTTGGGACGTTCAGGAACGGCCGCACTCGTCAACAGGTTAATGTAATTTTTGTAAATGTTTATACTCATTCAAATACCACAAGCTGACCATACTTTATAGTATTTTTCTTCCTCTTTCGAACTACGTATTCCAAATTATCGTAGCTGTCATACTTTTTGAGATATATACATCCTACGAAGTGATAACCAAAATTGACCACTCCCATTTTCTTTTTGATATGTTTACGAAATATCATATATCGATTAGTAATATTTCGATTTTTTTGAAATCCTTGTATCATTGGAAAGAAGAATTTCAGATCTGTCAAATGTTTTTATTCAATTCCCCTGTTCTACTAATATTTTTGAATTGACTTTACAAGCAAATGCATCATAATAAACCTGTCTGGTGACCTTGCTGTTAAAGTTGTGTTGCAAAATTATCATTCTAGTGTCTATAAGTGTCTTGTAGAATTTAGAGCATTGAAAATTATTGTTTTGAGACTTTTTGCTTTGTGATTTATTGTGAATTATTTATTATGTTTTGTTGATGTGTTGATACAGATTCATCTTTACAACTATTTTAAGTGTTTGAATAGTATAAACAAATTATTATGCAAGTTTGTTAGTGATTTTTAGGTTAAAATTTTTGTGACGTGAAGACAACTTTTGCCATTCTTGATTACTTTACTCTAAATGTCTCATTATAGAAAATTTATAAATCAGAATTCAATTTTACGTACATTTCTCTAAACAATACTATATTACAAGTTGGATTTTGCAATAAATAAATATTTTTGGTGAATTTTTTAAAATAGGCCTAACTTCGTAGCTATTTTGTACTTTATTCATAAAAATTTATATTTTCTAATGAATGTTTTCTAAAATGATATATTTTTTACACACTTTTATTCACAATTACACAACAAAACTTTTGTATGTTTGGAAAATAATTAGAGAATTTTTTGTATGTTATAAATATGCTTTTTTGTGGTGTTTAGACTTTGATTACTGCAAAAAATTTTAAATTCCTGACAACTAACTCCAAAATTTGTGTATCTAATTTTTTTTTATTAAATACATAAATTCTTCTCACCTGTCTCAACATAAGTTTGGTTTTGAAAAGAATTTTTGGTGAATTTTTCAAAATAAGCCTAACTTTTCAGCAAGTCTTTTTTCAACATAAAAATTGATTTTTCAACATGTAAATTGTATAAATTGATTTATTGTATTATCAATATTTATTCACAACTTGAGACGGTCAGAAAACTGAGCTCAAGGCAGAAAATAGTCAAATAAAACATGTTTTAAAAAAAGAAAAAATCAAGACAAGCAGCCAAAATTAGAATTAAGCGATAGTCTAGTCAAATATAAAGGAAATAGAATCAAAATAATTAATAATAATAATAAGTAGTTAATAAAAATCATGAAAGAAAATAGAAATAAGATGTATTGTAAAAAGAACAGTTTAGCTGTTATAGGGAAGCAATCAAGCGTGCTATACTTGACAAGAAAATTTCATGTCGAGTCTTGCGCAAAGCCCATAAGAAACAAAACAAAAGTAATCAGAATAATAATTCAAAAGTTATAGCGACAGGAAAAGTGCAGAAAAAGAAAAATTTCTTAAAATAAGAAACCTTTGTCAACACAAATATAAAGATTATATAAACTAATAATTAAACTAAACAACCAAATAAATAACACTAATAACTAAAAATGAAGGATGAATAACTCAGAGGAAAGAAAGCTTCATAACTGGAAAATCATGAAAGCCAGGAAGAAGAGGGGAAAGGTTTTGTGACTTATAGACCAAGAGGATTCATAATCCAAAAGGAATTTTTTTTAAAATAATAAAAATTGAGAAAGTTAGAAAAGGAAACTTAGCGAAATCTTCAAATCATCATAATTCAAGAAGGGAATGTCACACAACTTCAAATCAAGTATGTACGGTACAAGGAAAAAGGGACAACAAATTGACCACCCAGGAGAAAATCGAGTGAAGCAAACATAATATGATAAGTTGAAGAAAATTAGTAAAGAATATAAAATTTCAAGAAAAATCCTGTAAAGGGTGAACAAGTGAAACATGTAACGGAGAGCAAGAGTGGGGGAGCTTACCAACTATACTGTTTAAAACAAATAAATATAAGAAGATAAAAACTACCAATAAACACTACAAATAACTATAAAGAATAAAGAAAAGCTACAAGGAGTTTAGAATTGCACTAACTAAATGGAAACTCTACCAAAAATTAATAAACACTAAAAGTAACTAAATGTGAAGAAGTTGGCCACCTTGATGTGCCTAAATTGTAGGATATCTGAATTGTACCGTAGGTTAGATCGTCAGTCTCATGCTAGCTCCAGGATAGAATCCACGCATCACTGTTGTCCAAAAGAGGTAAATTGTCGAGAAAAAAGTGTAAATGTTTCTGTACTTCTCAGGATAAATTAGTTACCCAAAAGAAGGGGCGCTCCTAATTAGAAGACGGGCACTACAACCTGATACAACTCAGAAGCGTGAAGTTAGTGCAAACTCTGGCAAATATAATCCAGTTTCTTTGTCTTGGTAAGAGAATAACTTTTATTAAAATTAAATTTAAAAGAATTAGAATTTTAAAGTTAGTGAAAAAGTTAAATTCAAAAAAAGTGTTGCAAGAAAAAAGGAAGTGATAATTTTTTGATAACTTCTCAACAAACCAGTACCAAGGACTAAAAGAAGAGAGGCCAGATCTACAAAACTAAAGACCTCATAAATCAAGAATTTGTAAGTAAAATTTTTTAAATTAAGTAAAGACTAGTAAAGTCGGAGAAAGCAAATAATAAATAAGGGAATTTGCGTTAAGAGAAGAGTTAAACAATAAATAATAAATTTTCATAAAAATAAATAATTTCAAAAATAAACAAACTGGTCAAAGTAGGTTTAGGGGGTATATATATATATATATATGTCTGTATACATGTTTTAGACGTAAGAGGTTAGAATAAATCAGCTTTATAAAATGATGTTGTATTGATTGATGATTCAACTTCTAAATTTCAAATATTTAAGATTTGAATAAATCAACTGAAATTGTTTCTGTTCTAAATTATTCATTTTGTATATGTACCTTAATGACCTAACTTAACAAAATCTCATAAAATAAAGAAAATAAGTGCTCTTCGAGTGGTTACAAAAACAAAATATTATTTTATGATTTGATGACATATATGTAGCTCCTAGAAGGTACAACCTTGAGACAGAATCTAAAGACGCAAGAGTTAGGATATAGTTAAGATAATATTTTATAAATTGTGATTGTTAGAATAATAATAACCTTTTTTAAGAAGAGAAAGAACTGAAAAAAATAATAACTTTTTTTTCTTGTTCATGACCCATACACACTGAGAATACTTCAAAGTGAAAATTAAACTAAATTAAATTTTTTTTTAAAGTCCATTATAGAGTATTATAATAGTATTATAAATTAGATAGGAATCTAAAGAGAGTAGGTGGTACAAGGGTTGTACCGAGTAGCGGCCAATGGGGATGCAAAAGATAAGTATAAAGTCGTGGCAAACTACATTACAAAACTTTTATCAATCTTGAAAAAAATTTGTTTTAAGTTGTTACATAGAGTATATACAAGGTTATCATAAAAGAATGGTGGGGTTTTCAACATGATTTAAATGAAAACAGAATTACTTACAGCTTATGTTGTTTATTTTTCTAAATTATCGCCTGAAACAGTTTTTTTACATAACTAATAAATTTCTATATGTGCGCCATTAGTCGCTTGGCAAATGTCCAATCGATAATCAAGTTCTGTCCAAACGTTAGTTAACATGTCTTTATTAACGGTTGTCATTGCGTCATTAATCTTATTCCTTAAATGATTTAGGTCACAAATATTTTCTCAATAAACTATGTTTTTGATGTACCCCCACAAGAAGAAATTGCAAGCTGTCAGGTCTGAACTCCTTGGAGGACAGCGTATAGGCCCTTGCCGGCCTATCCATCGATGTCCAAACTTTTCAGTCAAAGTGTCTGTGACAAGTGCACTAAAGTGTGGGGGTGCGCCATCTTGTTGGAAATGAAGTTGTTGAATGTTTTAGAGTTCATCCAGCTGAGCAAAACAATAATTGATTAACATATTGAGATACACAATTCCATTAATTGTCTTTTCAGCAAAGAAGAAAGGATTTTTCATCACACTATACCAAACATTAACTTTAGGCGAGTCGCATATTTTCTCAAAAATAATATGTAGGTGTTTAGATCCCCATATGCGTGAATTGTGTCTGTTAACAGACCCATTGATATGGAATGTAGCTTCATCTGGAAAAATTATATCATCTATGATTGGTTTTCATCAATCTTGTTCAACATTTCAACAGCAAAATTAAAATGTTTTTCACCATCATCAGGTTTCAATTCCTGCAATAGCTAAATTTTATATGCATGTAAGTTCAGTCTTTGGTGTAAAACTGTGTGGATTGTTGTTTTTGGAATACCTAACTTTAGGCTTTGTCGAAGTACCTATAGACTTCTTAGGACTTCTGATTGCAGATTGTCTAATAAATTCAACTTTTTCGTCTGATACACTTGACCTGCTAGATGATTTCTGCTTGAACTGATTCATTATCTTTGAATTGTTTGAACCAACGTCATGTGTTATTTTCATGAGGTAGATCTTTTCTGTATTCATTTCAATATGCATGTTGCACTGAATATACAGACTTGAATTTAGCCAGCAACAAAACACACTTTGGTTTTTCTATATTAGAAAACATAATAACACACTCCACACAAAACACAATACCACAGCAATGCAAGAACTAATTTTGAGATTACAACAGCTGTTAGACAAACTTTTGGGTTATAGGCTATCAGCGATACCCATACACACCACACAATTTCTCTACTTTCTTTGTATGAATTAATGAAACCCCACCATTATTTTATGATAATCCTGTATAGCCTTTTCTGTGGCATTTTCACTTCATTTTTTTCAATTTTTTTGATTCCTAACATACTAACTTTAAAACATTCTATGGACCTTTATGAGAAAAATGAAATACTGAGTGATTTTTTAACTAGTTTCTACCTCTATTATTGAAAATACAGAGATAGATATTCAAATTATGTTTACAGGATAGTTATTAACCCTTAGGGGGAACCTTAAAAACCATATGTACAAAATTTAAAAATCCCCCTTCCACTCCCCCAATCCCTAACTCAAAAATCTTTAATGTGTACCTATGGGTTGTGATATTTCAAATAAAAGCCTATGATAAATTTCTGTGGTAAGAAAATAAAAATCGACCAATATGTTCATTTACTAGGGTAACAAAGGTAATTTTGTAGAATTGCATTTCACTTCTTATTATTAAAAATATGGAGATAGATATTCAAATTATGTTTACAAGAAAGCTACTTGGCTTTAGAGGGAACCTAACAAACCATATATTCAAAAACTGAAATCACCCCTTCCCCTCCCCTTAACTCAAAAATCTTTAATGGGTACCTATGGCTTGTGATATATCAAATTAAAGACAATAAGAAAAGAAACATTTTGGCACCAATGAAACTGAAATTGGTTTATTTGTTCTCAAGTTACAGAAGAAAAAACACCTGATAATTTTAAAATTCACCTACTTTTCTTAACCTTGAAATTACACACACTATTTACAAAGAGAGACCTATCTTTTATAAAAACAATATGTACATAAAACATGATTATTCACACGTTTTTGAAACTATTTTGAACTCAAAAATATTTAATCGGTTGTGATGTATCAAACTAAAGGGCATAAGAAAAGAAGAGAAAACTGAAATTCCTTTATTCGTTCTAAAGTTTCAGTAAACTGCACACTGTTAGTTTATAAAAATATGCTATTTTTCTTTAAGTGTTTATGGGTCAGGAACTGAATTTAAATTTACGTTTAAAAAATAGGTTTCATTTCCTTACAGCAAGAATAAACACAAAAGAGGCTTTGGCAATATTCTCTTATCCCTGCAAGATATTATCTTAGATATTGTGATAATTTAGTTGAAAATTCCCAAACTTAGGAAAAAATGCAAATACCTAAACACCAAACACAAATGGATAACTATTTGTTTATTCCCTTACCCTAAATTATTGTGAATTTCACCACAGTGCTGCTCACAGAAGATTTATCTTAGATATTGTAGTTGACAAGTAGTTCATGTTCATTCATTTTATTAACGTGTGTGATTTAGTGGTTTCTTAATCAATTATGTAAAGCAGTTAACAGCAACCATGGTATACATATTACAGAAAAGAACAGAAATAATTCTCACGTACTGGGTCCAAAATCAGCAAGAAGTTTTAATGAAAAGTACTCCGGTAAAAACTTATCTCATACTTATGTAATAAAACTTGTCTCAAAATTCCTTGAAACTGGTTCTGTAGTAAATAAAAAAAACTGATTGGAAATATTGTTGTGGATGACCTAACTCATATTGAAGTAATAGATTAAGTAGCAGCAAACCCAATTACTTCGATTAGAAATCTATCAGCAGCTACTGGATTGTCGTATAGCTCCATATGGAAAGTGATGAAGTTTCACAAATTTCACCCTTACAAAATGAAGATACTCCATGAATTAAATGAGGATGACACTGAAGAATACAATTTTGTGAAGAGATGACAGCTTTTTTAACGGAAAATGACAATTTGTTGAAAAAAATTTCTTTTTCAGATGAATCAACCTTTTTTGTAAACGGTTCTGTTAACAAACATAATGTTCGTTACTGGAGCGACGACAACACTCATACGTTTGTGGAAGGTCAATCTTAATGGCCAAGAATAATAAATGTATGGTCAGGCATCCTTGGTAACAAATTTGTGGAGCCACTGTTCATAGAAGGGGTTCTGTTAACAAACATAATGTTCGTTACTGGAGCGACGACAACACTCATACATTTGTGGAAGGTCAATCTTAATGGCCAAGAATAATAAATGTATGGTCAGGCATCCTTGGTAACAAATTTGTGGAGCCACTGTTCATAGAAGGAAATTTGAATGGTGAGGTTTATCTAAATTTACTTCGAGTATGTGAACCCTCTCATAACAGAAGTAATTGAAAATCAAAGAGATGAACACGGAGCCATGTTACACAATGAAAACCTCATCCATTTCCAACAAGATGGGGGATCTAACCATTACAATATTACTGTATGTAACTGGCTGAATGAGAACTTTCCACAACAATGGATTGGAAGGAGAAGTCCCATTGAGTTGCTAGCAAGATCACCAGACCTGACACCGCTAGACTTCTTTCTCTGGGGTTACTTGAAATTTGTCGTTTATAAAACATCTCCAACCAATATGGCAGAGCTTAGAAACAGAATAATCCATAAATATAGTGTTATTCCTCCTGGAGTTTTCCAAAAAGGAGTTTTTTTTAAAGAAAGGACTATTTTGTATTTCAAGCATAAGAAAAATAGGTGAATTTTAAAATTACCAGTGTTTTTTGGCTAACTTGAAAACAAATAAACCAATTTCAGTTTCATTGGGGCCAAAATGATTCTTTTCTTATCCACTTTAATTTCATACATCACAAGCCATAGGTACCCATTAAAGTATTTGAGTTCGGGGTTGAGGGAGGGGGAAGGGGAAGGGGTGATTTCAGATTTTGTACACACTGTTTTTAAGGATCCTTCTAAAGCTAAATTAGCTTTCTTGTAAACATAATTTGAATATCTATCTCTGCATTTTCAATAATAAGACATGATAATGTAATTCTACAAAATTGTATTTGTCATCGAGGTGAACGAATGCATTGGCTGATTTTTATTTTCTTACCATAGAAACTCATCACTTTTAATAGACTTTCATTTGATATATCAAAAGCCATAGGTACATATTAGAAATTATTGAGTTGGAAGAGGGGAAGGGGGTGATTTTGTACATAAGGTTTTTAAGGTTCCCCCTAAGGTTAAATAACTTTCCTATAAACATAATTAGAATATCTATCTCCCTATTTTAAATAATAGAGGTGGAAACTTTTAAAAAAATCACACGGTATAACAAGTTGTGTTTTGCATAGTATACTATTTTTTATGATTAAAAAAAAATACATTACAAAATGGCCTGCCACTTTAAGAAATTTGAGTGCGCAGCTGTAGGGTTAAACAAGAAAAAATATTTATGATTTTCATCAGCGAATAGTGGAGACACGTGCACATGTAAGCTACAATTATATTTCAATAAAAAGCTTGATGATATGCAATGACTGTATAATTGAATGCGGGAACACAAGATGACCTTCTACACAACTTCCTGTGATAGAAACAAAGCAATAGAAAATAGCAAATTGGCATGTACACACAAACTCATATATTATTAATTATTTTAAGTATGTCCATTTTATATAAATTACCAAACACAGAAGATTATACGGTTCAGGAGTAACTTGCCTGTCATTAACATCATACTCAAAGGAAATTACGGTTTCAAAATAGCCTTGATCAAAATAGCTGTAACATTAGAAAATATCCCAAATTTGATTTTTTCAAAAATTGTAGAAATAAAATGAACTGATGATACAACTATTTCTTATCAAAATTAAATTAAAGATATTAAAAAATATGCACAGTATCAAATTTCAGAAAAAAAACAATAAACGTAAACCTCTTACAATATTTTGTTAGTCTATCTCTTTGGGGATTTGCATACTTATACCATAAATATTTTCAATATCATAAAACCTCAAAACATGGTCAAAACAAAGCGATATAGTTGAGGTTACACTCTTAACTCTGAAACTGCCAGTCATTTTTTCATAAATGAGAGGCGTTTCTTAAATATTTTGCATGTATTAATTAAAAAATTTATAAAATTCCACAGAATTTTATTATAATATTGAAAACAACTTAATTCTATTAACATTTGTTTTTTTCCTTTATTTTTTTATCTTTGACTTTAAATGTAGAGTTTTATAATAATAAATTATGCAAAATAATCACTTTTTAGTTCTTAATTTAAAAAAATGATGGAACTTATTTAAAGAAAAAACTATACTTATTTACCAAAAAAATGGTTGCTAATGCCAGTATTTCTTACAGAAAATTTAAGTATTTTGTATGCATGAATTGAAAAATTCATAAAAAAATATAGAATAATACTAACATATATCATTTTATTTGTAAAACTCCACAGTACATTATCATAATATTGAAAACAAATTAAGTAGTTTTTAAATGATGTTTTACTTTTAATATATTTTGAATTTTTTCCACTAATTTTTGTTTTTTTAATTTTGACTGTAGGCCTAAATAATGTACCCGGATTTTAATAATACATCACTGTTGTCTTTTCCTAAAATTTCACATATATCACTAAAATTAAACTTCTCTTTCCATTAAAACACTTTTCTAAAAGAAAAACTGCACGGGATTGTCAAATTACAATCTAAAATATAACTATAACAAAGCAAATAATACGCATTGTTGAGTTACAAACGGTAAATTAAAATCAGCGGATTTTTCACAGCTGTTAATGTTCAATAAATCCTAAAATTTGATTGTTATCGGACTCTATAAAAAAGATTAAAATATTAGTTATTGACTGGTACCATAATCTTTATAATTGGACTACATTTATGCTTTTTGGATCGATATTAGTCAAGGCCTATATAATTTTCACATTTTGCATTGTTGCCACTTCAAAAAGAATTAATTGAGTCATATTAACGACCTTTGTCAGTTCTAAGGTTAAGATGGTTTTCTTTTTTATTGGATAGAATTGGACAATTACTACAAATTAAAATCGCAAAATGTTGACCTAATTTAGTCATACATTGAACAACTCATAAAATATAAGTAAGAAACTTTTGAAAATGACCGCCATTTTAAATATTTTTAATATATTTTAATAAAAGCAATAAGTATCCCATGTATGAAATTTTAAGTTTTGTTAATTTTTGTAGATTTTGCAAATTTTGGCTACCGCAGATGAAAAAAGAAGAAAAGGCTAAAAATTAAACTGGGGCTCAACCCATACATAGTTCAGAGACATTCTGACAGACAGGAGATATTGTACGTTGGCAGAAGAGGTTTATAAATGATAGTGAGCCATTAGAGTACTGGCCCCCTGGAAACTTGCAATAAGAAGTAAGACTACCACAGTTGGACGACATATCAAAAATCTTCTTTTTTATATTCTTAGATCAAGAAACATGAAGCTCAGAAAAAAAGACAAAAATAGAATATTAGTATACTGGGCAAGTGAAATGTAAATAATACTTACAGCAAAATTTAAGCCTTTTAAATCAACATCTCCATTTTGCAGCCACTCAAAAAAGTCCATAGCATTGTCTGTTGGATCACCTTCTCCATATGTTGCTAAGCAAAATACAGCCAATGAGTTTGGGATATCTTTCATGTTTACCAACTCTCCCTACAAAATATAAAATAATTGTTAATTAAGTTTGGTGCACTTATAGTAATTGGTAATTAGAAAAGAAAAGGTTAATATTAACTTATATTAGCTCTCATAATAATATGAAATGTCTATTGCAAAAGTTGTATTACACATATTTTATTTATTGAATACATATATAAAACTGTCAAGAGTAATTAATTTCTTTCAATCTAATTATTTAGTAACATGTTTCAGGTCAGCTATTAACACTTAAAAATAAGCAGCTCGAAGGTTGAACAATGGATATTTTATTTCTTAGATAAGTATACTATAGAAAGTAACACTCGTGATGTAACTAATTATTTAATACAGCAGGGCAAGTTTTGAAAAAATTAGGGTATAATTTGAAATCACAATATAACTGCCAATATTGGACAGATCATGATACTGGATATAACTAGTCACATCTTTAATTGAACAGGTTAAATTTAAGATATCTGTTTTAAAGTATGTATTTGACATCTATCAGGTGTTATGTATAAGCGTTCAGGCCTAACATAACAAAGTGCAGTTTTGTATATTTTGTGTATTTGATATTATTTTATATCAGTCTATAAGAAAGTTATTATTGTTTAGTAAAAACTGACATTGCCCAGGTCTAATTTTTTTACAACATATCCTCTGTTTAGTTTTTGTTCTCTTTTTTGCTTGTTAATTTTGCTTGTCTCTCGGTCATCGTTGCCTTAAAAAAACGAATAAAGAATATAAAATAATGACCCCTAGCTCTTGAAACAGCAGAAAAAAAAGAGAAAAAAAGTTGGCCAAAAGAGACCTGATAGGAAAGATGAAAGAACTGTCTTCATCTTTAAACAAAGTCTTAACTCACAGTACTTTAAGAAAATTAGCTTTAAAATTCCCATTTTCCCAACTAAAAAACAGAGGTTTAGGTTTATGTGTTAGTACAAATCCACAGTTACTAAGAGTTTGTGGCAATGTTTTTTTCCTAGATATGTTTTTAGATGTATGTTTGCTAATAGAGAGTGTCTTTTAAATGTAATAGTAAACTCTGGGAGGTGATTCTACATAACATACTGATGAAAAAATGTCCAGTGAACATAGGTTCAGAAATCCTTTGTTTACCAGTTATCCACCATTTTGCTTTAATTATAGAACACTTAATATCTTTGGAACTAAAAAATATATTGAACTCGAATTTTGTATACATATTTGTTATAGATCCTTTTACTCCTGTACGAAAAACCAGAACGTTCTTTTGTATATTTTCAAAATGGTGGCTGTTTAAAATGGTTAATGTCAAATATCTTGAAAACTGCTAACTACAAAAAAATTAGAAGAAATCAAAAAAGTTACATTTTTCATGACAAATTAAATTATTTAAAAAATTTTCTGTAGCTTAAAAGATAACCGAGTTATTGGCTAAAAACTTAAAAATTTTATTTCTAGGTAGTTGTCTACCCTAATACAGCTGTTTTAAATTGCTAAAATTGTTACATCTGTTAGCTAGCTACATTGCTACATGCTGTTCTTTCTTTTGAAATGTAAATAGTTAATGTACTATTATTACACACCCATCTTAATTGTATTATTATTATTATTTTTAAATTGAAAATTGTCATTAATTATTATGTTAATTGTCATTAAATATGAATCAAAATTATACAAATAATGAACTTGCTAATATAGATTTTACACTTATGGTCAAGGCAATGGAAATGTGAGGGACCCAAAACGGCTGGCTTTACCAAGAAAAATATCCAAACCGCCATCAGTCAGATAGAAAGTTATTGGCATGTCTTTATGCACGCTTATGTGAAACTGGAAAATTGGAAGCCGTCGTGATTAGTGATGGTTGACTTAAAACAGTCTCAACACCAGAAGTAGAAGAAAGGGTGTTAACAATTTTTCACAGAATCCATAGTTATCTTGCCATTAATCGATAATTCCAAAACCAGCATTTTTTTAATGAGATGACATTGGGTTTGTTTGGGTCCTTAACCCTACAAATCCTAGGTTTTTTTAGAAACATAATTTATCACAATATTTATTTACTGTTATATTGTTAGACAAGGAAAAAATAGTTTTAGTACTTCCTTCAACTACTTTTGGCCTACTTTGCATTATGAACTTTTCATTATCACTACTGTCACTGAATCATATTTTTAGTCAAATATTCTTTTGTTTCTTCAACTCTGAAAGTATAAATGAAAGGTGGTAAATACACAACAAGGAGATGAAAATAAATACAATTATGCTGTAGTAATTGTATTTATGTAATTACCATCTACATAGAGTAAAACTAAAACCATAACCAAAATTCTTGAATATTAACGAATATTCATTGAAGTCAAATATCTTCAAAAAAATTATAATATGACTCTCTAAGAAATTATTGTTTTAAAGTGTAGAATAGTGATTATGCTCCATCTTCTAAGAACTATGTTTTTTAGACGGATACGAAGAATTTTGAAAAGCAATTACACACCAAACATCACTCTTTAGCAGGCTGATATTTAGTAGAATTTGAAAAATTACAAGTCTAATTGACAACCTAAAGGTCGAAATTGAGACAATTGTTAATAAGTTATTCATTTTGTTTACCAATTCACATTTTTATTAAATTATAACTGTTCATAGCTCACAAAATCTTTGAAGTAATTTCTTTTTGCTAAGCCAATGTACCTTAACAATGATATGAAATCTCTAGATACTCCCTTCAATTTCTGAAAGAAAATTCTTAAATTTCGATGTTTAAGAAAGTGGGATCTCATGTTGTTCACTACCTTAACAATAACTAACATTGATGTTTTTTTCCAAGCAATGCTTGTTGGTGAATAATACAATGGAAAACTATAGATTTTTCAACTCCAGAATTTTGAACAGCATTGCATACATATCCTACTAATCCTGTTATACTGCCACACATACTCTTCTTTTCTGTAGTTATCCTTTTAAATATCTTTTTAAGTCGTTGTTGCTTTGAAATAATTTTGTTTACATTGCTTTCCATTGAGTAAACATCAGCTAAATCCTCGACAATTTCCAAATCACTATTTACACCTCTAATAAAGAATAATACTTGTGGGAAATCGAACACATCGGTTAACTGATCTAAAGCAATCTAATACCACTCAAATTTTTTACAGGGCCTACTGTATATCTTCTGTTCGCCGAACGACAGTATTTGCAGATAAGTTAATCAAATGTAACAATTGTTGTTTTTCGGGACACAACTTTTCAAAGGCCTTATCAATCCAGGTTTTTACTAACTCGCCATCGGTAAAAGGCTTGCCAGCCTTAGCTAAGATGTGACAGATTTTGAAACTTGTTCTTACATCTGCTTCGTTTTGATGTTTTTGCTTAGTAAAAATCTCACATTGAGATGCAATGACATTTTCAGAGATAAAACTTGTTCTGATCGAATCTGACCTGTCATTTCAGCCTATTTAGTTTTTGAATATTTTGTTTCATGTCTCCGAATATTATACTCTTTTAACAATGATATTGTTTCATTACAAATAAGACACCGAGCGGTGTTTTTGTTTTCAACCACAAAGTAATCAATACACCATTTTTCATTAAAAACATGACATTCACTGTTAACTTTCCTCTTTTTGGACACTGACATAACTGAAATAATAGTTATAAAACATTGGCCCTACACTCATACATTGTATTGATTATAACACACCAGCACTACACTAAAACACTTTATTTAAAAGTAAGGAAGCAACGTTTAGATAGCATCAGGCTTCACTGACAATTTCACTTTCAGAATACGTTGAGTGAAACTAGACTAGGCGAGTAACGATGTGTGCCACCACCGGGGGAATGGAAGTTAGGCGCGTAGGAGTAATGGGAATCTTCTGTGTACCCTGGAGCCAATTAACACTCCAGTTTAGTAGAACGTGGCCCAAACACGTAAATTAAATAGAGCTCTGGCCGATTGGAACTTATGTCTAGACGTAGAGTACTGCTTTAATTTATCGTATAATATGAAATGTTTTCGCTTTTAACTAAATGTTAAGCCAGAATCGACCGTTATACTCAAGGTAGTGGACTGGACAAAACCTCGTCATGAGCCGAACATGGCCTGTGGGCCGTAGTTTGGAGACCCCTGGTCTAGAGACTTGAAATTTTAAACAAACAGCTCAGACAGAACTGGATGACAATGCATAATATTGAGCAAGATTAAAAAATTTTGAAACACACACACGTACCCACACATACACAAAGTACTCGTTTATGCATAAATAAACTACAGATGGCACATTGTATATGTATAGGTTTAGGGGAAATAAAAAATATATCTGTAAAAACTAAAAATAAATATTTAAATTTCAATAATTATTTCAAAAACACATTTTTAAATGGGACTAATAAGTATAAAATAATTTCTCCTTTAAAAATTAATACACATAATCCTATATACTAATTGTCCTTAAACTTGTTGTTGGTGAATTTAAATAAAACAAAATGTTTGTAAAATTCAAAACAAGAAACGTGAGGCATATGCAATATATATATATATATATATATATATATATATATATATATATATATATATATATATATATATAGATAATTGTTCCATGAATGCAACAGTAAGGATTATAGGTAGTAACTCTAGTAGCGTAAAATCAAATAATAGTTCAAGTCAATTGCATTGCAAGATAATTATTGGTGAATATTTATTCAGAAATTATCTATTGCATGCACCCCACATTGTTTGTTTTGAATTTTACAAGCATTTTGATTTCTTTTAAAATTCACTAAAACTAAGCTTAAGGACAATTAGTATATAGGATAATAAATATTAATTTTTAAAGAACAAATTATTTTATACTTTTTAGTCCCTTTTATAAATGATAAAACTTTTTTTTTTTTAATTGAAATATTTTAAGTAATTAATTCATTGTCATTAATATAAAAACAAGTTTATCTTTGTTAGTCAGAATAATTATCAGTAATATTAAGATTACCTAAAGAGTTTATTCAATTTAAATATTCAGACGTCATTTCCTTCTAGAGTAGTTTGGCTAAGCCTTGGATGCTGGATCCTCAAGGTCATTGTCATTAAATAAACTAGAGATTGGTTCATCTTGACCTTGAACACAATTTAGATGGAAAGGACCTTACACCTAATCTCCTATGTCTGTTTAGTCTATATATGACAAGAAATATAGTTTCAATGACCTAATTATGTATGTCATGTTACTAGGCTTTAAATTAAAATTTCCCAATACTCTGTGTTATATAATAACTATGATGAATAAATCATCAAAATACTAAAATAATGAAAGTCATTTGTTGATGAGTGGTTATTACTTTCTAGTGTTCTAATGTATACCTACTTAAAAAAGATGTAGCATCACAAAGTCCAAAGAGTATTTAATGAATTACTGATGAAATAGAAAAAAATTACAATAGAAAAAACAAAACAATCTTGGTGTAAAATTTCTGTTCAGAGTTTCTGAAATCATGAAAATTTTAAATTTCAAGAAAATTAACAAGCAAAATTTAATTTTAATTTTTTGTCATGTATTTCTTATGGCCAAAAATTATTAATAAAAAATATAGGTTTCTCTGTCATAGTTTTTTTAACCATTTAATTTTGTTGGAGTTTTTTTATACAAGATTTAAAATTCAGCTTCTGTATTACAAAAATATACATACATATAAACATGTATATTGTGTGGAAGTTAAGTTGTATTTTAGATTTTTTCCCTTTTAATTATACTTATTTTATAATTTCAAACAACTTTGTTTCAGGCTGCACCGTTTGTTTGTAAATTATATAGGAAGATGAAAATGTACAAGTCAGAAAAACAACAGTGTTTGGTTTGTGATATTCTATATAATTTTCAGAAAACCAATGTTCTCTAACCATGTATCAGGATCAATGTAGTAAAAATATGCTTTCTTCAACATTAGCATGCAGAGTTGCGATTTAATATTTTCTTTTTACTTTGAGTAAAGGTTGCACACAATTCTTTAATAATAAACTTAATTTCACTAATTAACTAAACACATATTCTATCAGTTAACTGAAATAGAAAAAAATTGTTGGTTTTATACACTTTGTGCAGGTAAAATTAGACATTAAAGTAATTAGACAGACTTAGTACTTGTGGCCCTAGTAAAAATATTCTACAAAAAGATATATATAAACATTTTGAATCTTTGCATAAGAGTTGAGTAGATAGAAACATACTGCATATCTCTATTGGCTGTTGTAAGTTATCTACTAATGTAATAAAAGTTGTAATTTATGTCAAGGTGAAATATAACCTTGAAGTTCAGAAGCAGACTGTCTAGTCATAATTCCTAGTAGTAGAAGGCAGTATCTAATCTTGAATGACCGCTTATTATTTGAAATGATACTTGAAAATGAAAATATGCGCACAATAATGATGATTGTGGCAGAAAGTATAAGAGAGATTGTTGTTTAACTAAATGTTACTTTAACCTTAATTGATGATACTGCACAATTATTTATTATACACTTTACATTACTAAAAAGTATAGTGCATTCTGTGAGAAATTTTGTTAAATAATTGAAAATCATTATAAACTACGTTTATAATTATTTATTTTGTTGTGTAAATAACTCAAAAACAAAATGACAAAACCATTAATTATTTGGGTTCCTTATACCTGACAATTATTTATCTTTAAAATTATGTCTCCATATTTGAGTGTAAAATATATCAAAGGTAAACTAGCCTTAGACAGTAATATGAATATAATCCTGTTTTAAAATATACTTGAAATAGTTTGTGTTAAAAATATAATAAATTAAAATATGTTTAAGGATGCAGCAATTGTAAGGTAACACTACCCTGAAAAGAAATATGAAAACCGTTTTTTGTATGGACAAAAAACAAATAAAAATGAAAACTTGATATTTTGTTTTCTTCTATAATATGTACAAAAATACTTAAAGAGATATATAATTGTTTTACTTATTTTTGTTTTATTAATGTTCAATTAAATAACAATATATTGATTATTTTTGTATGATTTTACTTCCTTCTTATATATTTCTAGTATACAGTAGATACTAAAAAATTGTAGTACTGTACAGTTGTACAAAAAAAAGTATTTATGCAAATTTTTTGCAGATTTAAAATACAAATAACTGGAAAATGAAAGAAGAAGTTGCATTAAAAACTCTCATCTATGAAAAATTAGCTCTGTTAAGCTATACAAAATAATGAAAATATAAACATTACTTAGTTTGAATTTTATTCTTTATGACAAATGTTTTGTCCCTTTATCCTCTTGGTATAAAACAGATAAATTGTTATAGAGAAAAACAAGGTTATTTTTTGTGAAAAGTAATGTGACACTATTTGAAAAGTACAACTGGATTATATTGACAAACAATCCTAGTCATCTACCTACATTTTTTCTTGTTGTTTAAAGACATTTCAATCATCATCGTCTTTAAAAAAGAAAGAAAAACGTATAAAATAAAGACTTCTAGCCTTCATGAGTTGTCTATTAGCGTCAGAGTTGTAAGAGAACAAGAGTTGCTTAAACGAGACCTAATAGGAAAGATGAAAGAGAGGGATCTAACCTAAGACTATATGAAAAAGACATAGATCCAGCCAGTATCCCTTGAGATTCATCTTCACTACATTATGGACCAAGAATCAAAATTTGGTAAAGATAGCTAAAAGTTATAGAATGTATAAGAAAACTTATCACAGACATACAATCATTGACACACAAACACAGCAGATTTTCACAGATTTTGGAGAAATTTTTTAACAAATTTTAACGTTAACTCAGCATTATGAATTTTGTCACATATAAACTATAATTTCGACAAATAAACATTTTTGAAAGATGATTAAACATATAAACTCTAAAATAGAAAATGTAAAATTAATAATTCTTTTTATTAACATTAATAAAAACACATACCATATCATATTCTTCTGGATCAGCAACCATTCCTTTGAGACTGTAACGGATTCCTTCTTTTGCAATACGCCCAGCAAACTCTTCTCCTGTGCCCGTCTGACTGCCATAGAAAGCTACCAAGCTTCTACCTGAAGATTTCAACTTCTTAATGAAAGAATTGTCAGTATTCTGAACTGGTGAGCCCAACGTTGTTGGCCTAGAACACAAATAAACAGATTTGAAGGAATAAAATCAAACTTAAATTAATGATAATTTTGTTGTGTAACATCTATTATGCTTTCAAATCGTATGATTAATAGTTAAATTTTGGTTCTAAAGTTGAACTTTCTAAATTTTTACAAAGCTTTTGAGAGCTAACATCTCTAAACAATAGGTTGCATATGTTTAATAAAAAAATAAGAAACAAAATCTTAAAATTTAATTTTTTATAGAATCATAGACAAAAACTTTAAATATAGGTATCATGCAATTCATAGAAAATTTAATTTTTTTAACTTGAAAATTGTTGTTAATGTTTTTCCTGTGTTCTGGCATACCAACTCGACCAAAATATACACACACGATTGATTTTTTTCACAAAGTTTTCTTCAGATTGAAAATTCATCAAAATTATGCTAAGAGTATAGACTATGGTACTAAAATTGAAATACAATTTGTTTTTTAATTCCATTAGTACAAAGATAACTTTGAAAAGGAAAAATAGTAGATTGGTGAAATTTTAACTTTTATACAGTAAAAATTGAAAATAAAAAAAATCCAATACACATACAAATAGGTTAGGTATATTCTAGAGAATTACTTTCACTGAAGTAATTACAGGTGATGATCTTCTAAATATTGCACAATAAAATCAGTATAGACTACTATCGATTATCAATCAGACTAATTATGCATGTATAATTATATAAGTGAAAAACGAGTTAAGGTACATCGGGAAAAGGGATAGTGATGGGTGATTTTAATGCACAAATAGGTGATAGAGATGTTTAGTACAACAGTAATAGAAAAGGAATAATGGGAACACATGATTTGGGAAGGGAGACTAATAATGGAACAACATTTATGGACGTCTTCAAAAACTATAATCTAATTATTTGGAGGATCACTGTTCCCATATACCATATAGATGTCTGGTGAAAGAAACGTAATTCACCAGATGATAACACCAAAAATCGAATTGACCACATTGGCATGAGTAAGACATCGAGGAAGACTGTTGAATGTGAGACGTAAATAGCAATAAATACTGGATATGGTAGATATTGAGAATAAATCACTTTCTTTGGAATCAGAGCATATTTAAATTTTGGTTTATATACATTTTTTTTTACTCTGGTGATCTCAAAATGGATATATTCGCAAAAAAAAAAAAAAAAAAATCTACATGATTTTCTTTAGGCCTACTATATGTGATAAAATACAATTTTACACTGTTATTAGAATTATTCTCAGTTTTGATTGGATTAAGTTAATTTAACAATGACATTTACAAGCCTTTTCCTTTCCCAACAGGCTAAAAAAAAAAATCGTGTATGGTTTAATACTCAGCACAGATCCATCCTAGATTGAAACAATTCAGTATTCTTTTTATACTCACTACTGATTGAGAAAGTGGACAGTGTTTACAAAATATTTCAGAACTTTAGTGATTTTTGTTTTGTTTTCATACTTGGTATTATTTAGATAATACCAAGGACCACTTTCCAAGGTAAGCAAAATCTAAACTAATTATTTCTTACAAGATAAATGTATAACTCCAGAATAGTAAAATAAGAGTGTACTTACTGTATCGTATAAGACTTGTGAATTGCAGAGTCATCTGAGGATTTACTTCTCATTAACCACCATCCTGCAATGCCTAATAGAGCGACTAGTAAGATGATGTCTAATACACCAAACAATGGTTCGTCATTTGTTCCTACTTCCTCCTCTACTATGATTTCTTCGCATAATACGACTGAAATAAAATAATATTCTGTATTAACTACATTTCATAATAAAATAAAATAGATATAGTTGAAAATAGTTGTGTATTAAAAATTAGCTGTTTAGATTGTAATTGTGAATATGTTGGTTTAACTGGTAGGTCTTCTTCTTTTTAGCTATGAAACATTACATACATAGGCTATGTCAATTAGCAAGTCACAATAAAGTTAACATTAACAAAATACAGATAAAAACCATTATAATTAATACTTCCAGCTAAGAATTACAAATTTTAAACTAAGGGGAGCAAGCAGTAAAATTTAAAATGATAATCACTCAGAAAGCAGACTAATTATTAAAATGACATACTACAATTCAATCAACAGATAAAAATGGACTATGACTTAAAAGAGAAAATAACTACAAGTTATTTATAATTTTAAAATGTGTGCAATTAAATTAATGTTAATAAAGATCTACATTGTTGGAAGTATGGTAAAAATACCAACATACTACAATTTATTTTTGCTAACCATTATTAGAATCAAGCTAAAGATTTGATACAATTGATAATGTCAAAGTGTTACATGTTGAACAAAATGAAGAAGGTTAAAATAATTTAGAAGTTTTGGAAATTAATAGATCTATAAAAAAAACTTCTAATCTTAATGAACAAGTGGTTCTTATTAACTAATCTCCTTTACTAAAACCCAATTATCCACTGTGCACCCTGATAGGTCTATCTTTTCACAGGTGCCCCCCCCCCCATGTCATTGTCCTTACTGTTAACCATCCCACCCATCCTCCATCTTATTAACATATAAATATGATTTTGTTAATTTTGTTCTTAGTTGTCTGAAAATGGCTAATGGTGAAACAGCTGTCACAAATAAAGTTTGTTTTATGTGAAATTTGGTTTTAAATTATTTTTGCTTTAATATGGAATTCCACCAACTCTGTTTACACTTTACAGCTTTATATTAATTTTAAAAGGCTCATTATTAGAATAAACAATTTTAAACATAACATTCTGTTTAAATAAACAAGTGAAGAATTAAAATCACTTTTGGCTTTTTAAATACTTTCAAAATATAACTGTTCATATTATACCTTGGACTTGGACATTTCATATTGATTGTTACAATACTGCTTTGCGTATTAATTATACCTGTATAGGATATTAATAATTTAAAAAATGCATGGGAATATATAGAGTCTGAACTAGTACTACCCCCCCCCCACCCGAGAGGGAGAGAGAGCGTGTAATCTTAAATAAATAAAACAATTTAAAACTCAACACAATATTTCTAATAATATCAGACCTATATTTTTCTCAAATTATTTCATGTATATGTATGTGTCTTTAATGATTAATTAAACGTGAATAAAATAAGTTATATTTATAAATCAAAACTGTGTGTTGAGTTATTTAATTGAAAATAAATATATAGATACAACATTTTTATTTAAATAATATTAAATGATCAATGCATTATTTATTTTCTATAATTTAAAAATATATACCACCAAATAAATGAAATTTCAATTTTTCACAATATACATTTCTTGTGTAATGCAAATACAATAACATGTTTCAATGACAAAGTCATCATCCTCAGTTGTTATATACACACAACCCCCTCTCCTGACACTGAACCATGACTGGCAAGGCCAATGTTACACACAGATAACAACATGGAAACAGTTTGGTCACGCCCTAAAGTCCAATATCATTATAATATATGGGATTCAATGATACAAAGTCTTGATCAATATATAATACAATATATGCGATACTTTACTCAGCTATATAACAATAATATAAACTTAATCTTATATTAATTAATGACTAAATAACACAAAATATGTAATTGAGTCAAACTTCTTTTTTTCTCAGCAAAACATTTCTTAAAAGCAAAAATTATTCCAATCTAGTTTGAATAAAACACATCAAATTTTGATCATGATTATGGTGTGTGGGGGGAGGGGGGACTTCCTTACTTACTCAACTTCTCAATGTCAGTGGCTGTTGTTTGATTGTTAGCGTTGGTCAACTTACCAATGTAATTATAAAAATATTTTAAAATTAATTGTTGATCAAATTTACCACTACTTTAATTTATACATTTTTTTGAGGTTTCCAACTATCAATGAATAGACAAAATATATTTAACAATTTGCAAAGCACACTTTTTCATCATTTATTTCTAATTTCACTCAAACAAAATTTTTATAAAATGTATTAGTGTTTTTTAAATTTATCAATAAAATTAGGTTGTAATTTTTCAGACTAAATTAAATAAATAATTTAATATAAATATTTTGTGACTGTAAATATAACTAAACAATAAATTAAAATTATAGTTTTTTTTATGTGCTTCAAATGCGAAAAATTTGACCTTTAAAAAAGCATAAAATAGAGGAGATCTCTAGTATTCGAATCCTCTAATAACATCAGGATCAAAGATGAGAGAGGGATCTAACCCAAGAAATATATAGATTCAGCTAAGTATCACAACCATACTCGCTATAAGTTAGCTCCTGAGGGGTAAAATTATTATGTGTATCCATACTAACGGTAACATTTTAGTCCAATTTTCACCAAATACTAGTTTTGTACATTTTAAGAATAGTTACAAAAAAATCGGTCAAAAAATCAGAATTAAGATGTTAATTTTTTTAAACCAATTATTACATACACAAAATATATTGTTTTTGAACTTGAATAAATTTAAATAAACAAGGACAACTAGTTTGAGGACTTTTAAAATTTCATAACTATACCTTAATTCCAAAGATACTAAAAGCAAAAGAGCTTTTTAAAATAATTTTTTCCTTTGTTGTCTAAAAGCAAAAAACCTCTTAAAAAAAAAAGAAGATAAAATAAAGAACCTTCGTCCTCGAATACTATAATAATGTCACAGTCGGAAGAAAACAAAAGTTGGTCAACTAACTCAGACTACTACAAAAAAAAAAGGTGTAGATGCACTTGGATCCCTCAGAATAGTCACACCCGTAATCACTATAACAAATCAGTAAATACACAATAAGATATTTGTAATATTATTTTAATTAGATATGCAAATAATATTATTCTCTTCCTTTGACAAACATTTAATTCATTTTCATATCTTTAAAAACTTTTATTAATGAAGAAATAAACACACAAAATGAATGTAGGTTAGTTACTTGTCATACATAGAGCAAATCCTGAAGGTGAACCAGTTCAAGTCACAATACACTGAGATAAGTAAGTGATTTCTCTTTTACTTTCTCACAAACACATAGCGATTGCGATTTCAAACAAAATCATCTAATGATCTAATAGTTTTAACGATTCTTGATTCAATAAAATGGTCCTTACTCTGATATCTGGAGACGTCTCTTTACTGAGGCCAAAAGTTTGGATCAATTTTTGGTCTGGACAAATAATATTGATCGATTCAATATTGTTTTAATAATCAAATATGTGAATCCTGCCATAAGGTGAAAACATAAAAACTGAATTGTCTTAAAATTGGCCCTAACAATTATGCTCGAATGCTATGGAACAAACAAAAACAGTTGGTCCGAAAACACTAGTTCGGAAGTTTTCGGTCGAAAATTGAAAATGAACTATGAGAGCAACCATTTTAGAAGGTTGCAATATCTCAAAATCTGTCCGAGCTATTTCTACCATTTTTTGGTGAAAAGGGAAAAGTTATAGATAAAATCAATGTGTCAAACCACATGTTAAAGAAAATTATGACTGACAAGTAAATTAGGAAAAACAAACTAAGCTCATAGTCATTGTGTTTATTTTTGTATTGATTTACACAAACTACAATTTGTAGTAATTAAAAGTTTGGAGGTTCCTCCTATATAAGATATAAAAATTAAAATTAAATTTTGTACAAAATCTGCTCTCATGGGATTTTCAATTTTTTTTTCGATTGTAGCACCTAAAGATCTTAATAAACATATTGATCACACTATCCTTCTAAACATCCTAAATTGTTAGTTACCAATATAAGCATTAAAAAAATTCTCTAGCATCATCATTTAAATCTGCTTGACCAATATTTTTTATGGAATCTGAAGGTCAAAACCTCCAAAAATGTACCTAAACATTGTACAATTAAACCGAACAATAAAATCATACTTTGAACATTTGTTTTTTTAGCTTTTAAGTACTTAATTTCTTATAGTCAGTTTTAGTATAAATCATTTAGATTTATAATAATTATAACCCTGACAAGTCATGTGTTACTATTGTGTCAATTAATCTAGAATTATTTATAACTAAATATTAAATTTAGGTTCATCTGAGTATGTCATCATTAATTTTAACATTAGTTGCAATATAACCAAACTGATATATGTACTACCTGTAAAATAAGCTGTAAATTTCTAATACAGTGTTTTTTCCTCAAGGCTGATTTTAAAAGCTCTAATTTAACTGAGTTGAATATATTCTCTGGTACGTCAATCATAATGCGTAAGTTTATTAATTATCTAAAAACAATAAATTTTAATAGCGTAATAGAATATATAATTAAAGAAACACAAAGTAAAAGCCTGCTTAGTAAGTTTGGACTGCTCGGGAGCGGGAGCAATGAAATGAGCAGTTGCTCTTTGACAGCAGGTTCCTCAGAATAGTTGTGGTTAGTAAGAAGAGCAGGGAGAATAGTTCTCAGTAGGTCATCACTATTGAGATCCTAATACTGTAAATGGTAAATCACAATCACAATGCAAGGAGCAAGTATTCAACATTTTATTTTTCTCTCTCCGAGTGTTATTCACTTAGAGCTCTATATGGCAAGCTCGAGGGATCCTAGATGGATTACACCTTTCCTATCAGGTCTCTCTCTTGAATAAGATGCTTAGAGTAAGGAGGTGGGTTACTACGATGCCCATCACAACGGAGGTTTGGCTCGGGCTTCAACCGTTCTAGTTCGTATTGTATTTATGTTTTGAAGTTAACTAATGTCATTATTATTACATGCTCTTTGTTGTTCTTCTAGTTTGAAGTTTAATGTAGTGACTTATTCATTTTTTTATACATACAAACTAAAACAAAATATTTTGATAGAACAATTATCAGGACAACAGAACATCAGTGAACTAGATAACCTATTTCAGATATTACAAAATAATAATTTCCAAAATATATTGGTATACTTAAAAAGCTGGTTAAAAAATTATGTAAACTCATTAACAATGACGTTCCAAGAGATTTTGTTGATCATATTATAAAAATTAAATGCATAAAAGCAGGTTGCAACACAGAAGAAGGCATTTATATACATAAGAAAAAGGAAATATGTGAAAAACTTCAAATATTACGTAGTGAAAACATTACCTAGCTACTGTATGATTAATTCATTAACGGTCAGTTTAGTTAATATTTTATAATCATTAACACTACTACAGTATGATTCTTTAGTAATATTATTATTAACTAAATATTTACAATTTTAATGTAACAGCAGATATTTCTTGTTGAAACTCCATATTCATGGGTAAAATAAAGCAATAAAGCTTAAAGTTTCAAAATAAATTTGTTGTGCTTTTTTAAGACAAAAATTGTGTCAACAATTTTTCCTAAAAGTAACATCTTTTCCAATTTCCAATTATGAAGTTTCTACCTGAACCATTATTATAAGTCGTTATTGTCAATTATTAAAATGTTTTACGACAGTATAAAAATGACATTACAATACACTGGAAATGTCATCTTTCAGCATTATTTGCCCTTTGTATATAAGAGAAGTGTTTCAACAAGCACATTATTATACCATTCTTCAATACCACAACAGAGACCTTGTAATAATAATCTTATGACTAATTTTAACAAGTTCTTATCAAGACAAGTAAATTGAGGAAGGACAAAAATGTAATAATCATTGGAACAATACACAATTTTAACTTATCAGACAGATAAAAGTGAATGATAAAGAATATGTTTATATGCTTAAATTTAAGGTGTGGTTAAATGCAATTACATAAACACTCAATGTAACACGTTTTCAAGAAGTTGTGTTGCATAATTAAATTTTGAAATAAAAATCTTTACAAAAAATTATAGCGACCTGGACATCCAGATACAGTATAATTATAAATTTGTGGTTATTACTACAGCATGAACGACTAAACTGGGTTTAATACAGTTTTTGTTATTTATTCCTTCCCATTATATCATTATATACTATAACAATTCAAAATATATATATATAAAATTAAAGTAAGAATACATATTTTAATTTCTTTAAATTTGAATATAAAAAAAAATTAGATATAAAATTATATATGGAGTTATTTAAGCATTTTATTTTATTCAAATATTATTTTTCATTATATAATAAATATTAATCATACATTTAAATTAATTCCCCAATATATACACACACAAACATTACATGCACACAAAAGTACAATATCTAATAGGCAAGTGCATAAAGATCATATGAGTGGAACAACAGTTAATTTAAATCATGTGAGTGAAACAACAGTTAAAAATTTTTATTATTCTTATGTGGATTATCAGAGTGTTCAGTTGCCTATTATGGTATGTGATGTATAATTGAAGAAATTAAATAGTTCAATTGAGATAGAATATTTAAGAACATAAATAAACAATTTTGAGAAATTTAATTATACTGAAATAGTTTATAAATAGATTCATATAAAAGACATTTTTTTAATATTGAATATTTTTATTTTGTTATTAAAGAACATATTTATTTAAATAATTTTTTTTTTTTTTGTTTATGATTTACTTAAATAAAATAATACAATAAAGTATTACTGTATTTGGCGACCAACGTGACGGCTTTTCCCAAGTTAACCTAAATAACTCCTTATTTTATATATATATATATATATATATATATATATATATATATATACATATATAAATATAATAATAATAAATAGATATTAGAAATCAAATTATGTTTAATTATAATTTATCAAATAAAATGGAATAAGAATTAAATCATGAATTGAGAACCAATGTTACCATGATCCAGAGAGCTCGTGAATCACAAGGTTTACCTGATATTTTTTCGTCCCGTCGAACAGAAGACGTGATCGCGAGTGACAATATCAGAGACTTGGAGGGCGTTCCGCTGGAAGGGTCGCGGATCCCTGAATGTGATCACCAAACTAGTGAAATAGAAGAAGAGGAAATCGTGGAAAGATCGAGCGACGAAAACGCAAGTCAAGAAGTACAAGCACCAATGACAATGATTGAACAGATACGCCAAATGCTAAAAGAAAATAATGATCAACTAAATAAACGTTTTGACGAACAAGACAAAAATGCAAGTCAACTAAATGAGCGCTTTAACAGGCAGGATGAAAGCATCAAGGAAGATGTCCGAGCACAAATAGAGAAGAGTGAAGAAAGACTGTGGCAGCGTCTTCAGCAACGACAACAAACCGTGCACGAACAGTTCATCATCGAGATGGAAGAACGACACAGATTATTAGAAAAAGAATTAGCGGCGACTAATGAACGAAATAAAGAGGAGGCGCAACAAAATATGGAACGGAAAACAAAGGAGATACGGGATAAGTGTCAATATGAAAACACAATAGTACGAGCTGAGGTAGAACAACTTAAGGAGTTAGACAAAGAACAAGAGAAACGGATGAACCAGCTCACAACCCAGGTGACCAACAACACCGAACGAGTCGAGACCATAGAAAAAGAAAACAGGAGCACCAAGACTACTGCTACTGCTCCACAAATCTATGTCACGTGTGGAGGTTCCAATATAAATGACAACCAAGCATCTAAATTCCATGGCAGGGAATGTAACCCAACGAAATACTTTGAGAGAATTTATAAATTTTATATAAGAAAGGTTCATAAATCTGTGATAACAGAAAAATGGGAACGTACCCTAATTAAATTTTATCATTCTTATTTAAGTGAAGATGGTTGGAAGTTGGAAAGGACAGGTTACAAAAAATCTAAAGTGGCTGTTAAACTGCGTCTCTTAAAAATGCTGTTGGATTCTCAGTTTGATCTCAGTTCCAAATTCAAATCTTATATCAACAAGTTAACAGCGGAAGAACTTCGTCTGGAACCTCTAGGTAAAGATAAAGAAGAACAACAGTATTGGTGTCAGTTTGATCCTGCTATTAATATTCGTGTTTATAAGGAAGATACGGATGAAGAGTCATGGAATCTTGTTGCTAAAGACAGTGAAGGATTAATTTCATTAATATTACAACTGTCATCAGATGAAGAATTAATTGCTGGGATTTCTACAAATGAGGACAGTAGTAGTCAAAAAATTGAGACACCAATAACCGATACAGGTCAACAAAATAGTAATGGTGTATCTGATGAAGATAGTAATACCGATATTTCAGGTCAATAACACCATCCGAAATAAATCAACCGGTAAAAAACTGTTAAACAAGCAATAAGCCAACTCTTTTATTAAAAATTTATATTTTTCATTGTTAATTTTGTTTTTGTTCCCATGAAAACATTTAGATAAACATTTTCAGGGAAAGTTGCCCAGGGGATAATATAACAATTCAAAATATATATATATATATAATTAAAGTAAGAATACATATTTTAATTTCTTTAAATTTGAATATAAAAAAAAAAAATTAGATATAAAATTATATATGGAGTTATTTAAGCATTTTATTTTATTCAAATATTATTTTTCATTATATAATAAATATTAATCATACATTTAAATTAATTCCCCAATATATACACACACAAACATTACATGCACACAAAAGTACAATATCTAATAGGCAAGTGCATAAAGATCATATGAGTGGAACAACAGTTAATTTAAATCATGTGAGTGAAACAACAGTTAAAAATTTTTATTATTCTTATGTGGATTATCAGAGTGTTCAGTTGCCTATTATGGTATGTGATGTATAATTGAAGAAATTAAATAGTTCAATTGAGATAGAATATTTGCCCTTTGTATATAAGAGAAGTGTTTCAACAAGCACATTATTATACCATTCTTCAATACCACAACAGAGACCTTGTACTAATAATCTTATGACTAATTTTAACAAGTTCTTATCAAGACAAGTAAATTGAGGAAGGACAAAAATGTAATAATCATTGGAACAATACACAATTTTAACTTATCAGACAGATAAAAGTGAATGATAAAGAATATGTTTATATGCTTAAATTTAAGGTGTGGTTAAATGCAATTACATAAACACTCAATGTAACACGTTTTCAAGAAGTTGTGTTGCATAATTAAATTTTGAAATAAAAATCTTTACAAAAAATTATAGCGACCTGGATATCCAGATACAGTATAATTATAAATTTGTGGTTATTACTACAGCATGAACGACTAAACTGGGTTTAATACAGTTTTTGTTATTTATTCCTTCCCATTATATCATTATATACTATAACAATTCAAAATATATATATATAAAATTAAAGTAAGAATACATATTTTAATTTCTTTAAATTTGAATATAAAAAAAAATTAGATATAAAATTATACATGGAGTTATTTAAGCATTTTATTTTATTCAAATATTATTTTTCATTATATAATAAATATTAATCATACATTTAAATTAATTCCCCAATATATACACACACAAACATTACACACACACAAAAGTACAATATCTAATAGGCAAGTGCATAAAGATCATATGAGTGGAACAACAGTTAATTTAAATCATGTGAGTGAAACAACAGTTAAAAAATTTTATTATTCTTATGTGGATTATCAGAGTGTTCAGTTGCCTATTATGGTATGTGATGTATAATTGAAGAAATTAAATAGTTCAATTGAGATAGAATATTTAACAATATTTAAGAACATAAATAAACAATTTTGAGAAATTTAATTATACTGAAATAGTTTATAAATAGATTCATATAAAAGACATTTTTTTAATATTGAATATTTTTATTTTGTTATTAAAGAACATATTTATTTAAATAATTTTTTTTTTTTTGTTTATGATTTACTTAAATAAAATAATACAATAAAGTATTACTGTAATACTAATGAAGGGCAATTTTTTAATTTGTACTCAAAATTCTGTCTATATTTATGATTTTTTTTTTTGTGACAAGGATTTCACAGATCTTTATGTTGTATAATTATTTTGTTTAGGATTTTTATTTGATATTATTTATTATCGCAATTGTGTATTGTTCTTATATTTATTGTTATGATATATTTTATATCATATCATAAGACAATTTTTTAATTATTTTATTTCTGCTTTGTATGGTAATTTTATAAAGTACACATTATAAGAGCATCAATTTATAATACAATAGATTTGAAATATTTTAATATATATTATCTCAAAGTCAAATGATTTGTTAACAACTACCTTTATGTAGTAATAAAAAGTAGATATAGTAGATATTTTATTACTATATACAACAATAATAAACCATACAATTTTATATTCCTCTAATAACTTTCTCTTCTATCTTTCACGATTATTTAAAAGATCTCTTTCTCTCTGAGCTATCAATTAAATATACATTCATGGGTATTTAATTTCATGTATTTTTAGTATCTATTAGTAAATAGTTTTAACTAATTTCGAAGTTCTAATCAAAGTTCAAAAGGTTTCAATTATGAATAATCAATTTAGTTTAGGAGTTATATACTCTAAACAAGAGGCCTCAAATGGTACATCCACGAAAAACTTAACATCGATTTTTTTGTTTTTACACATCACATAACTTTTTCTTAGAACTGCCTCAAAAGCTCGATATGAATCAAATATACTTTTAAGCTGAGAATATATTTAGCTCCTTTTTTAAGCATTTTTTAAGAGATGGCATCATGGTTAACGTGAAATTTTAGATTGACGCCTACCAAAATTATATTTTTGTTAACGTTAAGTATTATTGCACCGCTTATATATTATTTCCACATTCAAAAAGTTTGTTTCTTTCTACAGAACTTAAAAAAATAAAGATAGTAATAATAAATACATCAAACAAATTTATTGAAATACTGATCTCAAATTATAATAACGGGTTTATTTGTTGTTGGAGGCCCTGTAGTTTATTTGCTGTTGGATGGAGACTATAATTATTTTATAGTAGGATGCCAATTAATTTATTTCCTGTTGGAGACTATCAGTAATTTTTAGTACGATGTCAATGAGTTTATTTGCTGTTGGAGATTATCAATAATTTTTAGTACGGTGAGAATTAGTTTATTTTCTGTTGGAGACTATCAGTAATTTTTAGTACAATGCCAATTAGTTTATTTTCTGTTGGAGACTATCAGTAATTTTTAGTACGATGCCAATGAGTTTATTTGCTGTTGGAGATTATCAATAATTTTTAGTACGACTTCAATTAGTTTATTTGTTGTTGGAGACTATCAGTAATTTTTAGTACGATGTCAATGAGTTTATTTGCTTTTGGAGATTATCGATAATTTTTAGTATGATGCCAATTACTTTATCTGCTTTCAGAGGCTATCAGGTTATATCCTGTTGGAGATATCAATAATTTTTAGTACGATGCCAATTATTTTATTTGCTGTAGGAGACTATCAGTAATTTTTAGTACGATGTCAATTAGTTTATTTGCTGTTGGAGATTATCAATAATTTTTGGTACGATGTCAATGAGTTTATTTGCTGTTGGAGATTATCAATAATTTTTAGTACGATGAGAATTAGTTTATTTGCTGTTGGAGATTATCAATAACTTTTAGTACGATGTCAATTAGTTTATTTGCTGTTGGAGACTATCAGTAATTTTTAGTACGATGAGAATTAGTTTATTTTCTGTTGGAGACTATCAGTAATTTTTAGTACGATGCCAATTAGTTTATTTTCTGTTGGAGACTATCAGTATTTTTTAGTACGATGCCAATTAGTTTTTTTTTCTGTTGGAGACTATCAGTAATTTTTAGTACGATGCCAATGAGTTTATTTCCTGTTGGAGACTATCAGTAATTTTTAGTACGATGCCAATTAGTTTATTTTCTGTTGGAGAGTATCAGTAATTTTTAGTACGATGCCAATGAGTTTATTTGCTGTTGGAGATTATCAATAATTTTTAGTATGATGCCAATTACTTTATCTGCTGTCAGAGGCTATCAGGTTATATCCTGTTGGAGATATCAATAATTTTTAGTATGATGCCAATTATTTTATTTTCTGTTGGAGACTATCAGTAATTTTTAGTACGATGTCAATTAGTTTATTTTCTGTTGGAGATTATCAATAATTTTTAGTACGATGTCAATGAGTTTATTTGCTGTTGGAAATTATCAATAATTTTTAGTACAATGAGAATTAGTTTATTTGCTGTTGGAGATTATCAATAATTTTTAGTACAATGTCAATTAGTTTATTTTCTGTTGGAGACTATCAGTAATTTTTAGTACGATGTCAATGAGTTCATTTTCTTTTGGAGATTATCAATAATTTTTAATATAATGGCAATTGGTTTATTTTCTGTTGGAGACTATCAGTAATTTTTAGTACGATGCCAATTAGTTTATTTTCTGTTGGAGACTATCAGTAATTTTTAGTACGATGCCAATGAGTTTATTTGCTGTTGGAGATTATCAATAATTTTTAGTACGACTTCAATTAGTTTATTTGTTGTTGGAGACTATCAGTAATTTTTAGTACGATGTCAATGAGTTTATTTGCTTTTGGAGATTATCGATAATTTTTAGTATGATGCCAATTACTTTATCTGCTTTCAGAGGCTATCAGGTTATATCCTGTTGGAGATATCAATAATTTTTAGTACGATGCCAATTATTTTATTTGCTGTAGGAGACTATCAGTAATTTTTAGTACGATGTCAATTAGTTTATTTGCTGTTGGAGATTATCAATAATTTTTGGTACGATGTCAATGAGTTTATTTGCTGTTGGAGATTATCAATAATTTTTAGTACGATGAGAATTAGTTTATTTGCTGTTGGAGATTATCAATAATTTTTAGTACGATGAGAATTAGTTTATTTTCTGTTGGAGCCTATCAGTAATTTTTAGTACGATGCCAATTAGTTTATTTTCTGTTGGAGACTATCAGTAATTTTTAGTACGATGAGAATTAGTTTATTTTCTGTTGGAGACTATCAGTAATTTTTAGTACGATGCCAATTAGTTTATTTTCTGTTGGAGACTATCAGTAATTTTTAGTACGATGCCAATTAGTTTATTTTCTGTTGGAGACTATCAGTAATTTTTAGTACGATGCCAATGAGTTTATTTCCTGTTGGAGACTATCAGTAATTTTTAGTACGATGCCAATTATTTTATTTTCTGTTGGAGACTATCAGTAATTTTTAGTACGATGTCAATTAGTTTATTTTCTGTTGGAGATTATCAATAATTTTTAGTACGATGTCAATGAGTTTATTTGCTGTTGGAAATTATCAATAATTTTTAGTACAATGAGAATTAGTTTATTTGCTGTTGGAGATTATCAATAATTTTTAGTACAATGTCAATTACTTTATTTTCTGTTGGAGACTATCAGTAATTTTTAGTACGATGTCAATGAGTTCATTTTCTTTTGGAGATTATCAATAATTTTTAATATAATGGCAATTAGTTTATTTGCTGTTGGAGACTATCAGTAATTTTTAGTACGATGAGAATTAGTTTATTTGCTGTTGGAGACTATCAGTAATTTTTAGTACAATGCCAATTAGGTTATTTGCTGTTGGGTGGAGACTATCAGTAATTTTTAGTAGGAGGCCCATTAGTTTATTTGCTACTGGAAGCTCAGTTATTCAGGCCCTTAGTCTATTAAGTTGAACATTGTTTATTTAATTTACTGTAATAATTTTTGATTGTGGAGTAATTTCCGTACACATTAGATTTAATTACAATTACATATAATCATTTAAATTTAGACACAACAGGAGCAAATTTAAATTGACCCAAACTTTAGGGTTTTATAAACTTTATAATATTAAACTATATCCATGGATACAGCAATTTTTAATTTAGAAATATTACTTCATTGTTGAAGTTGTCACATTAAGAGGTTATTAAAAACAGATATTTTCATCTATTATAAAGGGCCCAAAAACATTTCACAAACTTTCTTTCTTACCCCAAAACTATTCTTCACCAGAGTGTCAGTTCGGTAATTTTCAAACTATGAAAATCAATCATGTACACTGTCTTTGACAAAATATTTATAATACTTAATAAGACCTAAACTTCCTTCGCTTGTGATACAATCGCTTACATGGAGTAAATTGTATTCGATTAAAATCGAACTTATAATGACGGTGGTTAACTTTCAATTCTATGTTTTGGTATTTTGTCCCGAATGGTAAATTTCCTATTTTTCTCATTCAGATTTCGGTTTTATTCATTTCAAAATAACTGATATAAAACTAAATCGATAAATAACTTATTCAAAATTAAATCGATAAAAATAACACATTATTCATACAAAACACGTAGTGAAAACTGAATGGTCACTCCTACTATTTTGTTGAATAACTAAAATAATCAATTACGTGAAACAGGCATGAGCCGTCAGGAGGCATGGTTACTACACGGAGGGCAGTTCCTGATTGTCCATGATCACTCAATGCTATATTCATTTCAAAATAACTGATATAAAACTAAATCGATAAATAATTGATTTAAAACTAAATCGATAAATAATTGATTTAAAACTAAATCGATAAATAACTGATTCAAAACTAAATAGATAAAAATAACACATTATTCATACAAAACACGTAGTGAAAAATGAATGGTCACTCCTACTATTTTGTTGAATAACTAAAAACATAAATAAAACCATTGAAAACAACTGTTACAGTAGTTTCTTCAAAGTCAAAATAAATACATAATAAGCTTCAAGGAAATGCAGAAACATAAAAAACAGATGATTTCATAAGACTACCAGCTACTTTTAATTTAAAGATTCTTTTTTGTTAACCTTGATATAGTTAAAACAGATCTTTGGTGCAACAATGTGGTTTGTTATTATCAACAGCTGTTTAATTTTTGTATTTAATTCTTTCAATTAATTTTATACCATGTGCATAATATGATAACTTTGAAGGCCTGTGGGGCGGAGCCCTATGGAGTTTGCTAAAACTTAATTACATTAGTTCATATATTTTATAATTATGTAGGTTCTCAAATAGTTAAGCTTAGCTAGCTCCTAATGTCATAGACAGCTGTTGAAGTTTGACCTAGGTTCGTTCCTTGCCATGAAACATAATCAAATTAAACTAACTTTATTTCATTTTGTTTACATCACACAAACAGAATTTAACTATTTTTATAATTACAATTAAATCTTTTCCAAATATTTATATACTTATGATCCTTCTCCACATATTTCTATTTACTTATAAATTTATCATATTAGTTTAACTTTTATAAACCTATATCTACATTTTTTTAACTTTTACAACAAAATCCTATGTAGCCTATTTTAGTTTTAAGGTAAGTTAAGCTAATTAATTTATTCTAAGTTACATTTTGATATCAATTATTATATAATGAATTTAGTTTCAGTGATATAAAATGTTTTGAATTAATTTAAATCGTAATTTACTGATTATAAAATTTTGAGATTAAGATAATTCTAGGCTTATAATTAAAAATTTTAAAACATATTAAATATTAATTATTTTGTATTCCATGAGATATTCAATACTTAATATATTATATTTAATAATAGTTTAAGGCTTATGTTTCTTTGATTCAAAATATTTATCAACAGCTCCAAACAGTTAAACATAATCTAGGCTATTGGTATAGTGATTACTCTGAAATCTTATAAGATGTGTGTTAATGTATTTATTTAGCATACGTTTGACCCCAGCTGCCTACTTGTAAGCCTAAGGACTGCTACAACACAAGTGTTTTATAGCAAACCAAAAAATAAAATAATAAATAAAAAGGGGTTTTTTTGTTAAAACTTGTAACAATTAGTAAAAGAAAGTAGTTGTGCACTATGAAGCCGCCAGAATTTAAACTTAATTGTATATTTTAAAATTCACATTATTTTAAATGGGTATTATATTTTACATCACTTTACATGCTAAACAAATGTAGCAACCATGTATATGCAATAATTTTTTTTTAAATTTAATTTTCGCCCAATGAACATTGAAATATCATGAGATTTCAAATTATTTAATTAGGTACAACACTAACTTTAATGAAACTCATTTTAGGATACTGAACATACATTATCACTAATTATAATCTTAAATATAAATTTCAAAAACTTTTTTAAATTTATTGAGAGATTTTGATAAAACTCTCATAAAATGTTTGAGCCTCAGTTTATTCTTCTTCTCTGTAATGCAGGATTCCAGCATTAGATGATGCCGGTGGCCTGACATCGACAATATGCCGAAGCTGTTAGTTCCTGTTAATATATCCCAATATAGTTCCTGTTAGTTAAGATCTGGTACAAATTTCCATTATTTCCTATCTCGGGATTTTTAGAGTCTTGCTGAATTGACCATTCTGTAGTATATGCTCCAAGGTCTCTTCTTTGACCTGGCAGATTTACAAAATAGAGGATTTGGTCAAAACGAAATGGTGTTGATGCATGCGAGTCACAATGTGTACTATTCTAGCCCCAGCAGTGAACATTCTAGTGGCATACAAGACACCTTGATATTAATGGTTTATCTACCAGGTATTATCTGAATCTAGTAGAGTAATTTTCCAGTATTTGCAGTCCTCCACTGCTCAGTCCACTCATTTAAGAGTACCCTCCTCCCACAACACACCAAAGAATATTGAGTTGGCTGCACTGGATCCGTAGTTGCAGCAACCTTGGCATTCACTCTCTAGTTATCATTTACTTTACAGTGAAATGGAATCCATTGGAGATTAATTCGCTTTCCTCTTTCAATAAGTCAGTGTAGCAGGGATCTCGACTACTTGTAACTCTCTCCTGTTGTCTGGTTGAAATATTGAAATAACCTAAGCCTGAGTCTTTTTCAACAGAATTACACTCACATCTTGTTACAGACGGAAATTGTAAAGTGATGTTTACATCAAATATTTTATTTATAGGCTTTTTTTAAATATTTTTATAAATTTTATCTCTATTTTATATAGACTGTATTGTATTTTTAATTAAAATAAATAATAACATGATTTTACAAGTTTAATCCATGTTTATTGTACATATATTTAATACCATCCAACCTCATGCACAGAATACAAAAATTATAAACTTCAAATTTTAATAACTATGTAATATTTAATAGAGATGATGACAAATAATTTTTTACAGACCATATTTAATGTTTGTTGTATAGCTACCTGTTTTAAAAATATTATATTTGATATGATTTTTAATGATTGCTGTGTTTTAATGTATATTTATTCCTTATATATAAAATAATATTACTTTCAGCTTATTACACAACTATGAAAAATAACTTTTATTACTTGTTACGGATTTTAACAAAAAATGTGAATAAGGGTTGTTAAAAATTATACCTTTGATTTATTAATTTATTTTTATGGTTTGCTACAAAACACTTAATGTTAAAACCATCCTTCAAGTTACAAATAGGCAGCTTATCAAATAAATACTAAACTAATAAATTAACCCACATATGATACAAAACATATTAATAAAATAATTAACAGATTAATTTACTAAAATAAGATTTCTTAAATAATTGCATCATATAATACATATATTATAATAAAAAAAGTAGTGCAAATCATATGACATGACATATCAGCTGATATTACAAATAACTAAGATTTATAGTACAATAGTATTTTCTTCTATTTGAAATTTCCAACAAATGGCCTAAACTATTGCTCAATCGTTCTGATATTGATATTTCTTTATAAGTTGGCTTACTTCAGGAATTAAACGTCATTAATGTGCATTTCTATCAAATGTAATTAACATAACTATGCTAGAATATTATTCTGATTCTATGTTTAAGACTTTAATATGATTAATCTTGATATTATGATGAAAACTCACATCAATTCCAATAAATTTATCTGGTATCATACAAGGAAGATATCAGATGCACATGCTGGTTTAATCAATACACCATGGATAGATGTTCAATGAGCACTGTAGTGAATGTGAACAATATAAAACACTGAAACCCCTACCACAAGTTTGGTACAATAACACACAAATAAAATAAAATATTTATTTGCCTTATGTTCCCTGATGTACATTTCGGTAACCAAGTTACCATCATCGGAGTTAATTAGAAGCATGAAATTTAAAACAAATTTTATAAAACAAGTTGATGTGTGCCAGCTCTATCATATAATTTAATAGATCTTCTAACTATTTCAGTTAAACTTTCTCCAATAGTGTTAGATCTTTTCAACATTATATTTGACTAATTATTTATTTGCTTATTTATAATATAGTGTTTTTTAATTTCACTTATATTTACAAATTTTCCAATATGTTGAACCTTGTTACAGTAATGTAATAATTTCATATAATCATTCATTTCTTCTGGGATGTGTTCCTCTAACAGATGAGAAAGATGTTTGAATCCTTCCTTTCATATTTATAGGATCTAATGAACTATTAAAACTAAGAAATAACAAAGCGGGATGATGTCAACCAAATCACAGAAGAGGGCAGATCCTAAAGGTAGCAGAGAGAAGAGGTTACATAAGACAAATACTTCACAGTATGAAGCAATACATAACACATTTTTAAAATGAAGTTCTTCTGGAACACGTCAGCTAAGACAATGCTAGGAGTGATAGAGAGAATGTACTCAAGTTATGTATATACAAAGACTCACATCGATTGTACATTTCTAAAAAAATTGTAAAGCTCCAGTCGTCCTATGATATGATCATCCTACATATCTTAACTTTGCCATTATGGGACTATTTTCATACACTACTAAAATAAATACCTCATGAATTTTTTCAACTTGTACTTGAATAATACATTTGGTTCCTGTAAACGTAGATCCATGATAAGCTTAAACAATGAATATGCAATGTACTATTGCTTGACGCACTGAATTTAAAATTGCTTGGTGACGAATGAATAAGAGGTTACATAAAATTAAATTCAAATGCCAAGAATTGAGTTCTCTATTTATTAACAAAATCAATTAATTACTTTCTAATTAAAAAATCTATAGTACCAAATTTATTTACTTCAAATATTTTAAATATTAAAATTCTTTATAATATTTTGAACTCAATAGGCTACTTATATTTAACTTTTTATTAAATTTATCTTTTTTTAAAGTAATTTTTTTATGTGCTCTATTTCATATTTTTTATTAGTTTTTTGTTGTTGTTTTTTTTTTCATGGCCTCAATTCTCCCTAACTCCTCAAGAATTTGTTTTGTTTAAACTTAAATCAAAAAATGAACTTAATGAAGGGCTCGACTAATTTACTAACCACCAAATCTGAGCACAAATATCAAGATGGCAGATGTTGCAAAATCTTAATAAAACCATTGTTAACTAAAGATATAACTATTTCAACTACCACAACAAATTATTTCGCCACAAATATAAAGTGACTATTTTCAGTTATGTTTACATTAATTTCAGTTATTCAATATCATTCTCTGTAAGGTTCTTGTATATTTACCATAGTATTTATATCTATATGAGTGTGGAATTTTATTGTCTTGTGATTCATGTTTTCTCATAAATATGCCTGATTAAGAAATAGTGCTAAATTACAGTTACTTTTAGAGATTACAAAAATATTTCATCCATAGAGCGATAAAAAAAAGGAGAAAAAGTAATTTATTCTTGCAAGTTTAGGTATACATTTTTTTCCCCATTTATTGAAAAAATAAAAGAACAACAAAAATAGTATAGTTCTCAATCATCTTATCAACACTTTGTAACAGATATTTTTAACAAATAGTAAGTAACAGTAATAAAATTGGAGTTATTTATAAGTTTTGTAATTGAACAAAAAGGGGAAAATAGTAGGTTTACAAATTTGGATAAGTATTGAGACAAACAAAGTTAAAAATTCTAAATATTCTTTTAAAAATATATTCAATGAATATAAAGGGGTTCAAACTCATTCAGTTTATCTAACACTAACACATAAGCCTACAGCTGATACTGTTTATCTGACACATCTGCTAACATTTGGTTAATTTTCATAATACTGTCCCAGGAAGAGTTTTGTTATTATTTTTATGTGTTGATTTTAGTAACTAATAAATAAACGTAATTCAAATTATTATGATAACCTATATTACTGGTACTGCTAAGACAGCATAATTAATTTAAGTACATTCCTCTGCCTCTTGTCTTCATTTCTGCCGATGGGTTTCTAATTAACTCCATTTTCAAAAGATGTTCGTACTGCTTATTCCTGTAAAGGAGTCGGCTTATATAACCCCCCCCTCCACTACCTATAGGCTCTTGCCCTCTTCTGTGATGAGTTGACACTAGGGTTACCAACTTCTTTTTGTCAAAATAAGGGAGACTTTGACCCAACAAAATGACTATTACAATTTCTTTTAACCTTAAATCAGGTTTATTGCATTAAACAATCAAAACTTTATAACAATTACAAACTAAAGTTTCTTAGTTAAAACAATATTTGTTTAAATTTTTGGCAACAGCCTGAAGTATCATTCTTTACAAATTTCACAAATTCTTTACATGTGTAGTCAAAATTAACACCTATTTATAATTCAGCTTTCAAAACTTATATTACAAGATCCAATCATTTAATTCATCCAGACAATTATTGTTCATCAAACAAAAAAATTGTTCTGTATGAGTAATGGATAAGAACAAAGCAAGAAACTATCTTATTTATCTCCCTATCTTTAATGCCTTTGGCTTTTGTCTCAGTCATCACAGAAACTTACTTTTCCACAGGATAACCATCAATGGAAATGTTTGGATCTATTATATCTTTTAAAGAACAAAATTCATCATACAGGTTATCCTCATTTATGTCTAGCTGAATAATATGAATAACATGTTCTGAAAATTTTTAAAATTAACATCATTCTTCAAGGACAATGAAAGCAAGAACTGGATTGTACAGTTAGAAATTTATGTAATCAAGTGGGTCGCACAGGAGTAAAGAGAATATGACTGAAGAATTTCTTAGGCGGTGGAGGTGCCAGCTCGCTACTACACACATATAAACCATTTGTCTTGCTTCAATGTGAAACACAGGTAATTTTACAGATTTTTCACCATACACTGAAATTATACAAAAAAAAACCCAGTTATGAATATTTTTAGTAGATAACTCACTACCACCCAGAGAGAAAGGTACTAACTGAAGGGCGCTCCTTTGACTTCTGTGAGTCTTTCAATCGCTTCATCACAGAAATTCCTAATTATAACATTGTCATTGTCAGAAATGCTGCAGACACTCTGAATTACAGTCATGATATATGTTGAACTTCCGCTTGCAAAGAGAGCAATAAGCTTTATATATATATATATATATTTTTTTTTACAGCAATAATCCATGAATTACTTTCTTCCCACTTTTACTAAAATACACATGAGTATTTTCCTTTATTTTTAGGCAGAGTTTGGAATCCATCAATAAGCGAAATAAAAACAATGACAACCACATGTCATTCTTTTAATATTACATTGCCATGTCAATAAATCGATGTTATAATAATCACCCGAAAACATGATTTGAGAAACGGTTAATCAGTTAACATTTTCTGAATTATGGCAGAGTTGAAAAACCTAGTCGACAGCCTGCTGCTATGCTATTTGTTAGATTCCACCAGTTTGCTGTTTCAGTTAAACTTTATCCAATAATGTTTTGAGAGTATAAATGTAATTATGTAATTCTGTGACTTGTGGTTTTTACTAGTCAGGCTAACTTTAAGCTTCAGTTCCTTTAGTCTCTAACATATTAACGTTTTTAAATATGACCGGAACAGGAAAACTAAGATGTCAGCTGACACCCGACATGAGAGTTGTAAAGGGTAATGTTTGAAAAACCCAACTCACATATTCTTTACTCTGTATCAAAATCCAATTAATTATTTTGTGAGATACTAAATGCAACAAATGTTGAGGTTTTTAGTAGCCATTCTTGATGTAATATGTGACAATTACTTTATGTCAAGATTTTTTACACCAACATAATAGTTTTTTTGGAGGGGGAAGAGGGTTAATGCTGAAATACTTGACATACCATGAACAAAAATTACCCCTAAACATAAAACTAAAATTGTGTACTTCAAACTAAATAATAATAGTATATAAGAACAAAAAGTCTTGCCAAAAACATTCTGATGATGGAAGAAGAACAATACCTGATCAAAGATCTCAGCATTATCCCTCAATATTGTCTGAATAGAATTAGATAGGGTAGGACATGTTTGCATTGTGAAGAGTGTCTGTGTTCAATCAGAAACCCATGAATCACAATAGAATAACTAATGTAAAGACAGTGATGACCACTTTTTTTAAAGCTTAACAATGATAATCTCCACAAACAATATCTTTTATTTCTCTCAATTTATTGGAAAGTACAGTTGTTCATTATTTCTCCTTCTAAAAATGAAATAGATGTTTAATTATTTATAAAGGCCATATACCATAACAAAGCTGTGTAGCTGGTACTGATTTGTAGTTTCCTTTAGTGCATAAATTATCTCCTATTTTGTTTCCAGTTATTTCACAATACCAATAAAAATGATAACCCCAACACTCTGTAGCTGTGTATAGATACAGAATGTCCTCATCCATGGGATTCTTTGCAATATCTTCCTTACTCTGTAGTTAAAATTTTATACACTGTAGCTTACTGTTTTTTGTAGGAAATAATTATTGTATAGGTCCATAGCTCATTACCTAGTTAACTAATGTGATCCATTTCCCACCTTGGTGACATACAGGGTAATACAGAAAGCTGTTTCAACAGGTTAGAAACAAGATAGGTTGTTATTTTTTCTCCACAATCAGTTAAAATTGTAAACATAAATTTCAGTTCTGTGTTCTTGGTTCTATACTGTGTTTTTGTCTCGTCTATTATTTATGGATATACTGGCCTTATCTGCTTTCTTTTGCAGTACACTGTAATTTAATATCAGTGATTTAAACTTTATATTTGATTACAGCATAAGTTTTGATAAGTTTTAAGTTTCAACAAAATTGGGATAATTTTGATGAATGAGTTTGTGAATGATTGAGTGACAAATTGTAGCTTTAAAATATAAGATACATACACAATTAGAAGGTCATTTTTAATACTTCTAGCTTAATTGATTATTGAAGTTGTACATTTTATAAGTGTCATTGGTGATAGCTTCTGTATTGATAACAAAAGCTACTGTAGAAAAGTCTCTCTAAGTCTTTGATATTTGTATCTCTTTGTTCAAGTAAATCAACAATATTAATTTATGGTATGTTTAATAGCTGTTATTTTATTTGTCCACAAACACCGAATTTCCTGTGAGCAAGTAAACTAAATGTTTTAATTTTCGATATGTTCAGGAAGTATACTCTTAATAAATTACTTTAAAATCTTTATTGGGTTTTCCCTTGTTATTTTAATGCTGTCTTAGGAATGTGAAATCTAAAAGAGAAATATATTACTTAAGAGATAAAAAAGTGTATGTGTAAAGGTAACCCCAGAGATTCATGGAATAAAAGGACTCCCTGTTGCATATTGTTCAAAAAAATCTGAAACAAAATCATATCTTAGTTTCCTTTTATTGCTATCTTTATCCTTATAAGATATGCAGATAAACAGGACAACGCCAATATATTTCTTATTTCCATCCAAACCTATGTAAATAAAGCTAACTAGCCTATTTATATCTCAAATCACTTGAATTATTCTGGTTTTAAAGTCATTTGATAATGATGGATATGTTTGGATGATAATGATGTACATTATTGATCTGGTTTAAGTGGACATTTGGGAGTATAAAAACTAGTACACAACGTTTCGAGAGTATAAATCAACTCTTTCACAAATGGTCCCAATGATGTTAACAATTCATATGGTGTAACTTGAAATTGGTATATCCTATCTTAGTATTGAAACTCCATAAATTGTCTTGATTCTGGGGTTAACTCAATTTACCAGAAACTACTTGTCAAATCTATTTTACTTAGCCATTCTGTGCTTCGTGCCTTCATTAATATTTCATATATACCTCGATTACAATATTGTACTATGGTAATTAGGTATAATTATCTCGTTCAAATGCCTAGCATCTAAACATAATCTAAATTTACTATCCTTCTTAGCTACAACTACAAGGGGATTTATATAAGAACTATTGCTTTTTCTATTATTCCCTGATCAAACATGTTTTGAATTTCCTTCCTAACAGGCTCCTGGTGTTTTATTGGAATGGGATAGCTTTTTTGGAAAGGTGATTTATTATGTTCATTTTTATAAAATGTTGATATTTGTTACACCTCCCTGGCGCTTTTGAATTTTTTTTTTTTTTTATAATTTATTAAGACATTTATCATTTGTTGTTTGTTTCTGGGTAACATTTAGTAAATCTATCTGATTTATTTCCTCTCCAATTTTATCTTTAGTTGAATAAATTTCATTGTATCCCCCATCTAGAAATTGGTTAAATTCATATCTCTGCATAGCTCTTGATAAATATTCCACTTCATATATTAAATATTCTTCCCTTTCTTCTTCATTTATCCTATCTCCCATCTTCATATACCATTGTTTGCTTGACAATTTTACAAATGGTCCCCTTCTGTACTTCATATACATCATTATACTTCATTTTTATTTCATTATTTATAAAATCAATATCCATATTTAATTATCTCAAATTGTCTGTTCCTATAATTAAATTATTTAGTAAATTAAGCACCACTAAACACTGAATTTGAGAATGGATTTTTCCAATTTCCACTTATGTAGATACAATACTATTTATTCGTTGACTTTTTTCTCTGTAGCCATTATAATATTTATCCCACTGACAGGTAATTCTTCAACTTTCCCCAATTTCCCACGATTTTGCTCAAACCACTCCATTTGTATACAGGTTGCATTTCTACCTGTGTCAATTAGTCTCTTTATACTTATATTTATAAATTATATAATTATCCCTGTTACATCCACATTGTTTTTGTAGTAATACATTCTCTTGATTTTCCTCCAACAGAAATTTCCGATCACACAATACCGATGCAACCACATTTTGTACATTTTTAAATTCTTGATTCACATTATTATTTTCTCCTTCTCTTCCTTCACATGTTATTAGATTTACTTTACGTATTAAATTATTTTTCTAGGCCCATAATTCAGAGTCCTTCACATGTTATTAGATTTACTTTACATATTAAATTATTTTTCTAGGCCCATAATTCAGAGTTCTCTTTATCTTGCACTGAAAAATGGGTATTTATATCTTCACTTCTTCAACTTACATTTTTGTTCCTTAGGCTTAGCCTAGATATTCTAGTGTTGTTTTTTAATTTAAACTTCTGGATGTATTTGCTACTGTTCCATCATCCTCCTATCTTCTAATTTCAATTACCTGTCTCATTTCCTCTAGTCTTCCCTCTCTATTCTGCTGTATTCCACTTCTGTTTCCTCCTTCGTTTTGAAACTGTATTATTCCTCTTTCTGGCTGACTCCTGTTAACTTCCGCTCTTCTTCTTTCAAAACGTGGTAGAATATTCGGTCTATTATCCTGCCTTCCAAATTCCTCTGTTGAAACATTTATGGCATTCACCTAAAGTTTTGTTGGTTATTTCTATAAACTCGTCTATTAATTGTCTTTTAAAAGTTTGACAATTGTAGTCTATTGTTTTGTCATCTGTTACTCGCTTCGTGTTCTCTTGTTTAAAAATTAAACAAGATTCCTTGTCTTCTAAGTAGATTATTCCTCTTTTCTACATCTACCAAATTTAAATATCTTTCCATGTCTCTAATTGTTGTTATGTTTTGCATTCTCCTTACATTATGTATGCTTTCTTCAAAGTGTCTCACTATTCTCTTTAAAATTTTCTCCTCAGTCATCGGTCGTGTAAGAATTATTTTCCGAAACGGAATAAAAAAAAACATTGATTGATTTTACTTAAAATGATGAAATATGTGTCGAAATAACCTCTAAATACCATAAATCAGTCATTTTAAATTGCAGATGTAGGATAGAAATAATGAATTGTGAAAGATAAAAAGTGGTAAGCGAAAAGTATCGAAATGATGGAAAAAATGCTATTTTAAAGAAGAATTGCCGAGATTTGACACTTAAATCGATCGGACAACTTCTCTCCATATTTACCGATTTTTTTTTAAATCGCCAAAAATACCTGTAACTTTTTTTGTAAACAATTACCCTTTTTACTTTAATTCTTACCCATATTTATTTTAAGCCTAACTTTGCCTACTCCCTCTACTTTATTAATTTATCTACCAATTCTCTTAAAACTTTAGCCATTTACTTCAATGACTATTCATCTTTTAAACTCTTTTACGTTATTTTTTAAAACTAATTCTCCCTCTAGCCCTATACCTTTCTTATTTCAGATATCCTACTTTACTATTTCACATGTTCCTTAGCCTAATATTCTCAGTTACGTTGGTCTACCCACCAGCCTAGGCTCAATAACACTTGACTCTTCAAGTGCACTCATATATTTATATCGTTACATGTTTCAAGAACTCAATCACACCATCAATTAAATATTAAATCTTTGCTAAAGACTATCTAATTTAAATTCTGAGATTACTACGAATAAAATAACATCATCTGCTAATCATATGACCCATAGATAATCTATTAAATGGTAAAGTTCAAATACAACCACAGTTAGGTTCCACTATGAATACATGTATGCATATTTAATTAATTATAAACAATTACACATCAAAATGGTCAATTACATATAAAAGATGTAATCTAATTTTGATAAACCTAAAATAACTTAAATAATTAGACAGACAAGTAAGTAAAAATCTGACTGAAAACACAAATTAAGTTCTAAGCTGAGCCTAATATAACTCTTATAAAATAATTTAAATATCTCAATAGTTTCTTAAATGTTTGAGTATTACATTTTAAGGCTTTTATTTCATACCTAAATATTTTTAAACTGTAAGTATGTCCACTGTAAATATCTTTAGTAAGTATAATAACCTAAATGAAAGCTAACCATGCAAAAGTTGATTATGGAGACTAGTGGTTACTAAATCATCACAAACTAGTTTTAAAATTAACAATATATTTATATTTCTTAAATTTTTCACTGGATGTTTAAAAATAATTTTGTTGCTTCATATCAATGTGTCGTAATTATAGTTAAGGTAAATTTTAATTAGCCCAAAAAGGTAATAAAAAATGAAAATATTGAAGATTTCCATGATTTTTGTAACTAGTATATACGTTACAATCATGTGATGACATTAAATATTCCACCTCTGCTAAGTTATAAACAAATAAAAATACTACAAAATAAAACATTTCTTAATTTTTCTGGGATACTTTTTTAGATTGGGGTTCAGAAAAATACTGTTTCAGGAGAAAGTTGCCAGGAATAAATTCATTATAAATTCTTTTCGGGAAAATTATTCATATTAAAAACAATTATAATGAATAAATTTATTATAAACACTTTTCGGGAAAATTGTTCATATTAAAAACAATTATAATGAATAAATTCATTATAAATTCTTTTCAGGAAGTTATTCATATTAAAAGAAAATGCCAAAAAAGTGATTCAAATAATATATGCTGCAATAATATGTGGAAACTTCAATCAACAAATCAATAAAACAAACAATTTTCTTTTATTTCATCAAGACAACATTTCAATGAAAGTCAACATAATCAGTTGTTATATGTAACACAAACATTCTTGGGATTGAAACAACTGAACAACTTGGTTTGTGTACATTAACAACTGAGGATGATCACTTCATCGTTGGAAAACATTGTATTGATCAAATAAGATTTTTATTGCGGAAAATTGTGCTTCCTTTCATTTATGTTGATTAAGGAGATTCATTTTTAACAAATTACAAATTCAAACAAATTAATTTTATGGTATACTCAAACGTTTGAATATACACATTATTTGAAATCTTTTTTTTTTTAGATGTTCTAGAAATTAAAGAGTCAAGATAACTTCATACATTATAACATTTTTTAATGACACAAACTAACCAAAATGTAAGAGAAACTCAGCAGTGATATAATAGAACATTCACTCTATAATTTAATTACCCATTCCTCAAACCACCAATAAATTTGGCTTGATTCCATAAAATTTTAGCTTAGTTATTCAAATGTTGTCCCATTTATTAGTATGAGAAATCTTGACACTTTTCTTCCTCACACACAGTTATCCAACTATAACTCTATTAATAAAACAATAAAAGCTGTTGCTAATGAAAATGGGATGAGAATTCACAAAATTGACAGAGTAAAAACAAAAAAATACCAGGTGTCAAACCTGATATAATAACCTGAATAAGCTACATTCAATCAAACTCCAAAATAGAGTTTTTGGGGACAAATCAGAATTTTTAATTGAAAGTCCCATCGAGTAATAATTCAATATAAAACTCTTAATTAATAACAAATAATTGCACAAACTAGAGGTCGCTATTTTACCCCATTTCAAAATGGCAACTGGTCAAATATTCAAATTTCATATTACACTTTAAAATTTTAGCTCTATGAAAGTAAATTTTGAGTTTAAATTAAAATTTTAGGGTAATGCAACTTCCTGGTCAAACTTAAATAAACAACGGTAAATTTTTGCTATTGTAATTTTGTCTCCTTATTATTTTTCTTATAAAGTAAATAGGGTTTTTTGAATATTTGATCGGCCATCATTTTTTATTGTAGTTAGATAGCAATCTCTCATTTGTGCAGTTATTTTATATTAAACAAGATCTCTAAATTGAGGGGCTTCACATTTGAAAATTTTAAGTTGCTCCCCAAAAACCCTGTTTTAAGGTGGGACTGAATTTACCTTTATAGTGCAAAAATAATATGTTTTACACAAAAAACATTTCTAAAATTTGAGATTTCTACCTTTTAAGTTTAAAAGTTATTGAACTGTCCCAGTACTTTTTGATACCTGGTATAAATGTTATTGATTCATTTTTGAGAGTTTTTAGTTCTTGACTAAACAAGTTGACCTTGACACACTAAATCTCAAGGTCAAGGCCTACTACTACAATTATTGTTATTTCCAAGCTCATACAAAAATAGCATAATCTTAGTTTTTGCAGTACCTAGATATTTGAACAAAAGTTATAGAAATACTCAATGGTTAGATTCATTATTCTTAAAAATTTTGAAATTTAGATTTTTCTAATGAAACCAGAACAATATGTCTATTAAATAATTTTATTAAGTTTTCTTCGCAATATTATCTAACAAATTAAATCATATTTCTATAATAAGAAGTTATGTGATATTTGTTGCAAACATTCTATTTCTGCAATGTACTTAAAAATATATCTATGAAATAAAATATGTTTATCTACAAAGTTTCAAAAGTAATCAAAAAAATAATTTTTATGATTCAGTATATATTTTTATTATATATATTATATTACAACAATAACTAAATACAAAGGGACAAAACATTAGTGTATTTAGCCAACCATTGTTGTCATATTAAAAGTGTGCCATTTGGACCATTATTAATTAGATTTCTCTGAATTTCATTTTCCTATGTTAGTTTTTGAGGCCACTGTTAGGCTTACATAAAGATGACAAAAGGATGAAATGTGAAAATAACTTTTTCAGTTTCCTGAGGCCATGAAATGTGAAGATCAATCAAAAAATGATGGTTGATTTGTGCGATTACAAAACTTACCATATAGTATGTATACACTGGGAAAGTAATAATAGGGTTCACAAAAACACAATCCAATTTTGAACAGAATATAAACATTTTGTAATTTAGTTATGACATTAACAAATTTCATGATAGATACATATTTAAAGTGGCCTTTTAAAATCATATTTATAAAGGGAATACGAAACCAAGAAAACCATAAAACACTCTACAGAATATTTTCCTCAATAAAATTTTTGTTGAGCAAAACACACCACTGTTATGTTTTACCGGAAAATATTAAAACCATAAAGGATCATACTTGGTTTTAAAATAGCTTTACGTACTGGGTTTTGTGATAGTGTTGAGTAGCCCGTGGCGTCTGGGCTGTTTCAAGGACAGGGCCGGATTTCCCAATAGGCCCTGAAGGCCCGGGCCTATCCCAGGGGGTGCACGGCCGAGAGATTATATTTTATTTTTTTTAATATCTAGAAATAAAAATAAATAGCCATAACTTAACATATTTTTTGAATTGATTACAAAAAATCATTCTGATTTTGAAGTTCATCGGAACAAATAATTGTTGGTAAAGTTAAACTATTTTTCAAAATTACGCATCAACTTCGTTACAACATAGGCTTGATATAATTTTTTAATAAAGGTTTTTGGGGAAGTAACTTTAACCAGACTAGGGGGCGGAAAAAATTATTGCGCCTAGGGGCGCCAAAATGCTAAATCCGGCCCTGTTCAAGGAAGTGGTTTGGATACTTATTGTGTATGATGGTTATATTCCATTTTTTTTCGTAATTATTGTTAATTTAGCGATTATTATGTTTTATGTGATTTTTGTAATTGTATTTATAAATAGGTATAAAATTTTTTTTTTAATTTTATATTTTGAATTATATGTTTATTTTATTTGATAAGTACGTGTATTTTAATAATTCTTGATGTTAAGTTGAAGAGAGGAACTGTGGTCCTAACTTTGCTTCAAAAAATAAAGATCTATATATCACAGCTTCTCTCTATCTACTAGTGATGCCAGTCAGGAAGCATAAAACCAACACAACTGATGACTTAGCAATAAGAGTGTTTGTATAAAGGCACATTATAAAACAACAAAGTCATAATGAGAGGGCAAGTTTAGAATGTCTAACCATCATTTCAATGGTAAATCTTTCCAAATGTGAATAACAAATAAGAAATACATTTATATGATGGAATAACTTGATAATTGATGTGTAATGAAAATACAGTCCTATTTAAAATTTACAAATCACATTGTAATCTTACTTTTTCACATGTAAATAGTGTTGAGAGAGTTGTAATGAGTAAAAAAGCTGATGTAGAGTTTTTGAGGATATATTCGTTTTAAGATCCTCATAAAAGTTAATTTTGGAATGATGCTTACTAGGACTTCTGCCTAAATGTGCTGACTGTCCTAAATTTAAATTAAGTTTGATATGTGGGCATATTTTGACCATATGTCGAGACTTTTTTTTTTTCATAAGAAAAAACACACAAAAACAGAATCCAACAATTCTGATCAAATTCTGGATTAAATTTAATCAAAATTAAAGACTCAAACAAAACTTATTGGCATCATCTCTCCAAAATTGTTAGTTCACGAGTTATTGGTAAAAAAACATGGCTGATGTGAGCATATTTTGGCCATATGTCGAGACTTTTTTTTCATAAGAAAAAACAGAATCCAACAATTCTGATCAAATTCTGGATTAAATTTAATCAAAATTAAAGACTCAAACAAAACTTATTGGCATCATCTCTCCAAAATTGTTAGTTCACGAGTTATTGGTAATAAAACATGGCTGATTATTTGATTTTTTTTTACTGGTAACTCATGAATCAACATTTGTTGAGAGACCAATACATTTTGTTTTGGTTTTTAAAGGTTGTATTTTAAAGTGTACTTGAGTAAAATGTTATCAAAATCGTTAAGAGTCCATTTTGAGAAAATTGTAATTTTGCATTTTTTTTTTCCATTTGTCAATTACCCACAAATTTTTTGAATTAGACAAATAATGAAAAAAATTTCCTGCAATATGGTGAAAATATGCCCACATACGACATTTAATTAAAACCGGTCCACACATATTTAGTCTGTAGAGCACTGCAATATTAGACAGATGTCACCATTCCAACCTCTTTGGACTCAGGAAACCTCAAAATTCAAAAAAGATTGTTTTTTTAACTATCACATATTTTTTCCATACTACATATATGTGAGAAAGTAAAAATGCACAAACAAATGAAGATACCACCATCTACCATCAGAGGTCATCTCTGAAGCATAATCTCTTTCTGCAGAAAAAAATCAAATCTTTTATAAACCAGAGTATAAATGGAGAGTACAAGTTACATTGTTTTACTAATTTAACTATACTCTACATGTTAAGTTAAAACATTCTAAATGTTGACTATTTTAGATATCCAAATAAAAGTTCATTACCACTGTTGAAAAGATAACGTCAGTCATGAAGATTAGATAAAATACAAAGGTCTAAAAATACGCAATAGAAAGTAAAGGGGAAAACGTAATAATGGGTTAAGTGACACTCCAGTTTAATTACCAATTCAAAGAATCGTCTACTTTTATGTTTGTTTTATGATGAAAAAGCATAGCGGTCATCATCACCTTCACAAACAATGAGCATAAAATGCTCTTCAACATAAATTAACAAATAGAACTAAATCTAAAAACAAAAATATAAAATATGGACAAAACTAGTTAACAATTAACTAGTTAACTTTGATAAAATTAATTATACATCAATAATAACAACATAACATGTTATAAGGCTCTAACAAAAGTCTGCAACAAGTTAGCAAAAATAAAAACTATGATAAAATAAAACAATTAAAATATTACAGGGCTGTAAAAGAGACCTGGAAACTACAAAAGTTAACAATGTTAAAATTTGTATAAAACTTAATAAACAACAACAAAAATAATGTTACTGACTGTAAACGGGCATTGTAATGATAGAATCTAAATATTTTTAATTGTACCAAGAACATTCTGGTGATATTATAAAGATGACAATTTCATACTCAGCTGCAACAACTCAAGCTTTACTTCAGTATTTGCCATACAGCCCTGATTTGACGCCCAGTGATTTCCATCTATTCGCTAAGTTGAAAGAGTGTTTAGGAAGTAGGTATTTTGAGGATGATGAGGAACTGAAAGAAGTTGTTACCAAGTGGTTCAAAAAGTTGGCACCAGGAGTGTAAAGTGAAAGCATAGAAAAATTGTTTTAAATTTATTTTTCTTTTAATTTTGTAACGAAACGTTCTTTACTTATTGGATGACCTTCGTAATTTCATTAGCTGTCAATCAAAAAATAAACTATGGATGGCATCTGATATATATCTAAATACTTTTTTTTTTTTTTTTTTTTTTTTTTTTTTTTTTTTTTTTTTTTTTTTAAACTGGGCTGTGATAGCCTCCATCAGAGGCATCACCGGCGTCGACCTAATGGTCTTTTGCCGCCCCAATTTCCTTCCTACACCCAATCAGTAATACCCGTCATCCTTATGAAGGAACAGATACTACCGATAGGGTTGTCTAGGATGGTTTCCATCTCTTTCCCCGGAGGGCCTAGAGAGTACAGCCTGGCTCGTCCTAGCGCCTCACACTCCAAAAGAATGTGTTCTGCAGACTCTTCAGCCAAACCACATTTCCTGCATGTATTAACTGCAGCAATTCCTATCCTGTGTAGGTGTTTTCTGAGGTGACAGTGGCTCGTTAAGAGACCAACCACCCACCTCAAGTTATCCCTTCTAAGAGAGATGAGTTGTTCCGCATGTTTCTTGCTTGGTCTAATTAACCTTTTAGCAAGTCTACTAGTGGTTGAATTCGTCCAGACCCTGTTCATCCCCTCCCGCATCCACGTATCAACCGCTGCCCTGGCATGTCCATAAGAGATTCCGAGCACCGGTTCCGGGCCAACGAAAGGGGATTCAGAGCCTGACCTGGCTAGTTCATCTGCTCTCTCATTACCATCAATACCTGAGTGGCCAGGAACCCAGCCAACAGTGACCGTGTTCATCTGACCAAGCTTTATCAATGATGAGATGCAGTCCCATACCTGCTTCGACTTTACCTTTGTCGTGTTAAGTGCCTTAATGGCAGCTTGACTATCAGTGAAAATCAGAATGTTCTTACCAATGTATTTCATTCTTTGATTCTCCTTGATGCATTCAGAGATAGCACCTACTTCTGCTTGGAAAACAGTAGCATGCTTACCTAGGCTCAGTACGATGGACCTCTCTGGGTTAAACCCATTAATGCCACCGCCTGTACCCATCTCTGTTTTCGAGCCATCTGTGAACCAGACTATATCTTGCTCGTTGTATAGCTTCCTTCCAGACTCCCATTCTTCCCTAGAGAAGATCTTCGTCTTAAAAGGCTTGTCTAATGAAACCTTAGGTATCATGTGATCAGAGGGCATGTCTAACACTTCCCTGTTGACCACTTGATTTATCCTGCAGTGACCGATTGCAGGCCATCTCTTTCTCCAGCAACCTGTTTGCTGTAGTCTGTATGCACTCATCCTGGCCTGTCCCTGAATATAAACCCCTAGGGGAGGGAGATCCAGAAGTGCATTCAAGGTAACGGTTGGTGTAGACCCCATGGCCCCCGTGATAGCCAAACAGGCCACCCTTTGGAGACCATCCATTCTACTTCCAACCCCACCTTGTAGCGTCTTAGTCCACCAAACCACCGCAGCATAGGAGATTAGTGGTCTAATAATCATGGTGTAAATCCACATAACCACCTTGGGTTGCAGACCCCATTGTTTACCAACAGCCCTCTTACATGCAAACATAAGACACTTGGCTCTGGTTACTACCCGTTCTATCTGTGGGTTCCAGGTGAGCCTTTTATCTAACACAGTACCTAGGTACTTCACCTGGTTCTCCAACGCTACCTCCTGCCCAAAGAGCTTAGGTAGCGACCTCACTCCAAGATTCCTTTTTCTTGTGAATGGAATGAGAGTAGTTTTTACAGGATTCACAGATAACTGTTCCTCCTGACACCACCTTTCCACCTGGTTAAAGGCAGCCTGCATAAGGTCACAAACAACACTCATGTCTCTACCTCTAACCACGATGGCCACATCATCAGCGTATCCCTGTGAGTAGAATCCTTGTTCGTTTAAACGCCTAAGGATCTTATCCACTACCAGGTTCCATAACAGGGGGGATAAGACTCCGCCCTGAGCACATCCACGTCTAGCTCTGATCGTGATGATTTCATCATACAGAGTAGCCTGGATTGACCTGTTGTTCAGCATGGCAGAGACCCATCCTACAACAGTCTTGTTCACTTCACAATCCTCCAAAGCACTGATCATTGATTGTATTGAAGTGTTGCTGAAGGCTCCCTCTATGTCCAGAAACGCCCCCAGAGCTATTTCCTTTGCTTCCAGACTTTCCTCTATTCTACTTACTATATGATGATCTAAATACTTAAATAAGGGCTTAAACTTGCTTGTGCCTTAAACACATCCTCAGAAAAAGTCTTATTTAATAGAGTTTTAATCAGGAGTCATTTTCACCAGATTATTCCTAAAGTGTATTATTTTTGTACTCGCGATTTTACACACAGGTTTTGGTCATTAATTCTTCTCACTTCACTAAAATTTGAACAAATTCAATAGAGTCAATTTTGAGAAATTCATTATTTTATAACAACACGACTGATTTTTTATATGGCTGAAAATGATTTCGACAAGTTTTACATAAGCACAATAGTGGACTCAAAATTATGATAAGAACATTCAATTTAGTATAGGGGACTATAATGTACTCATATATGTAACCCTATTGAAATTCAGAAAAACTGAATTAAAAATGTAAAAATGATAGCTATTTTAAACAGTGTTTTGTTCATAACTTGTATGTTAGTCATCTTATAACATCATAAATTGGTAAAAATTTGCTGATTTCAATTCTGCATGTAATGATATCAACCCCATTTCTGTATGTTGACAAATAGTGAAGTTATCGTAAAAAGTGTAATAAACCATAACTTCTCGAGAAAATTCGATATTTGTGCCGGTCAACACTAAAAAGTAGAAGCATAGAAAGTAGAGGCTTCTTCCCTTATATCAATGACTACATAAATACTATAAGACACGACATAGGATAGGGAAATAGTCTACGCTTTACGGGTGCTGTTCGTCACAAGTTTGACACACAGCTATCAGAAAGCGCTAGCAGCAGGTGCTTGACTGTACGCATCACACTTGGTTGAGACTGTACAACTGTTGACCTCTCTCTCACAAACCTTCTCACTTACTTCCGTCAGCATAGTCAGTGTTGTCAGTTCGTGCGCTGAGATAAGCGATTCTCGACCTTCCCTCGCATCTCTGGTCCCATCAGTGCGTTTTCTCTTACCCGCCTGAAACATTGTTTGACCGTAGAGCCACCTAGCGCCAGTCACATCAACTTCAGATTCTCTAGCAGAGCGACCTAGCGGGTATTGGACAACTCAAGAATAAGCGTAGAATATTTAACATGGCCATGTCGTGTCTTATAGTATTTATGTAGTCATTGCTTATATACAGCTTCAAAGCCACCAAAGTCGAGACATTGCCATGAGCAAAGTGAATGGAGACTGTGCAATATATACACATTTCTATGAGGCTTGTTATCAAGAAAGTAGTGATAAACACGATAACAAAGTTCAGAAAATCTGTGTAAAAACTGTTCAAAACAAACGTTCCCCATACTACATACACTGGATAAGGCTCCTTGATTACGAAAACAATTAAACATTTCCTACCATGCCCAACAGACCTACTTTTGGGGATTATATTTAGAGAATCTGTTTGTATTACATAGTTTTATGGTGTCTATCAACTTGTTTTAAATTTTAATCACCTGTCATTTTAGATAAAGGCAAACATAGCGACAGATGATTTGAACTTTTTTTTTCTCTAATCACTACTCTCTTTAAAAATTTATAGGAATTATCACTTGAAATCTTTAAGTTGTCCTTCAAAAACTGAATATGTGAGTAGAGTAGTTTTTGTAAAGGTTTCTAAAATCAAATTTTTTTTATTTACTTGTTAAAATTTAAGATGGGGTGGTGGGACCTTTTAAACATCTACGCACAGTACATTATTTAAATTTTTTTATATATATGTAAACATATTTTAGCATTTCTTTGCTTATGTAAATATACAATGTTCATATGCTTTACTTTGAATAATAGATCATATTAAATTTATTCTCTAAGTTTCATGATTGAAAACATGTAGCCTTCGTCAAGTTCCTCATGACACTTGATATGCATATTGAACTTAATCACCTTTCCAGATTAGAGATGAAATAGATTTTACTTACATAATGATTTGTACAATTTTATTTATGTAACTGATTTGTAGAATATTGTCAAATACCATTTATAAACCTACAAATATTATACCTTGACACCAACATGTTAGGGACATTTTAGTATCATCTTTAAAAAATTAATTTGTGTGTAATAGTAAAGTTCCTTATTGGAAATATAGTAGACCTAGATTGCAAACCAAAAAAATGTGACCATACAAAATATATTTATTGGTTGTACAATTTTATATATTTGTGTCTCTTAGTAAAGTATTTTTAGGTCTAGAGGTCTTATTTTTTGTACTTTTCTTCTATTTTGTTTATTAAGACGATTATAACCGAAAGGTTTTTCACTTTTAAACAAAAATCTACAAAAAAGTAACTTAAAATTTGTTCCTAATATGTTACTAATACAGTTAATCAGACATCTGCCACCATTTGTGTTGTGTATAGAAAATATTACACAACACATCAAGAGTATGAATCAACTTCTTTGTATTAAGTGATAAACCTAATAGCCTAGGGGTATGTTGGAAACTAAAGCTAAAACAAAAAATCTAAGAAAGGAACTCAGGCCTCAAGCTAGGGGTGAGTAGTTAAAACTAAGACTAAATACAAGATCAGAAAAATACACCCAATTATACTAGCCAAAACCAAAGAACTAGTGAAAAAGACCTTTGTCTACAGTTGTTGACAAAGTGGCATTTTGTTCATTTAAAATTAGTTTGCAAAACAGCTGGTTTCTCAACAGTTTCACTTTGCCCACTACTTTGCACACTACACTACTTTGCTCACTCCGAATGGCAACCGAACAAATCGAAATTTAGGTTAAGTTTATTTGAATTGATTTATAATATACAGGTAATGTCCCGTATGTATGTTAGATTAATTCTTACATGTAAAATAACATAAATAAACAACAAAACAACGTTTTAAAGTTGAAAAAGGAAGTAATTATTCATAAAGATGATTGACAGTGTATGTACACGGAGAGTATTTTTCGTTTGCCGAGTTTTGAAGTTGGCAATCCCGTTTCCTCAACAATACACCTACGTTATTTTTTGTAATATTCATAAATAACCTCAGTTTTGACGTGAGGTTGAACACTATTGTATATAATTAATGTTTTATTAAATTGTGTTACTGCTGAAGTATGTTTTTTATTTGTCACAAAATAACAACTGTAGACAAAGTTTAATGTGCAATTCGTGAACAAAGTGTCTTTTTTTAAACTCGATGAAATTGACGCACTCGGCAAGCCTCGTACGTCATCATTTTTCTCTCGTTTAAAAAAGTGCCACTTTGCTCACTAGTTGCACAAATAACTATTTATCATGTTCTAGGATTATGAAATTAATAACTGGAGTTCTTTTGTACTCTTGAAATATTGTGTAATGGTTTTTATAGATAAGAATGATGGGAAATGTTCGATTAAAAGATCTATCAAAAGACTTTAAAACCAGAATAGAACTTTTTTTCTGAACTTTTTTTTGAGAAAATAACACCTGATCTAGTAAGGTCAACAGCACCAAGGTTTAGGTATTGTGCTGTTACCTTGAATTTTTTCAAATAGTGAAACAGTAGCCTTCAAGAGGAGAGTGGGAATGATATGATGAAGAATACTGAAGGAATAACTTTATGAATCACTGATAAATTAAAACTATTTGAATAAATAAATAAATATAAAATAAAATACAATATTTATCATTACTTTTGTATGTAACTTTACTTATATGTAATTATTATTATTATTATTATGTTTTGCTTTTTTCTAATCACTATTTGTTTTCTCACTGCCTTCAAATATATTTTAAAATTTCAATTGTTTTCTTTTCTTATTCTGTGGAATTATTTTACATTTTTATTTCGATAACCATCCAATGTACTATTAGCAAATGATTAAACGTACACAATTCTCACAAATACACACACTTTATTTCAGACGCGTTTCGACGACAATGTCGTCATTATCAGTGACAGTTACAAAGCAAAATTATAACTAAATCAGAGAGAGGTTACAGGTAACATTTATAGTATCCAGTAAGGGGCGTGTCTATATTTTATATTTACCAATGAAGATGTGATGTTATAAGTAGGAGGGAGAGACAGATGGAAGGAGTTGGAGTGCATCGGTGTATAAGTGATATGATGTGATATTTACAATTAACAAAGTAAAGGTGAAAATGATAACAGAATAATAGAGTCATAACGATGTAAATATCTTAAACCTAAATTTGATATGAAATTCATATAATGAGATGTTATTACTGCATGTGAAATCACGGAAGGAGAAGTTATATTTCTACCTATGTAAATATGACTATCACATATTAAACAATATACTATGTACTATTTCATTTATTTCGTTATTATTAAATTTAATGTAGTCTATAACTTTGCTTGTTAATTGATATGTATTGTTGGCTGAATAAATAAATATGAGTGTGTTATATCTATGAGCGAGGAAGGATAAATAGTTTTAAAAAGTATAAATGAATGGAAGCTTGAGCGAAAGTAGGTTCAGCTATTTGACTAAATAGATGGATATGGCAGAAAATCTTTTAATAGTTTAGTTTGCTTGTATTTTATTTTAGTTTTGATGGAAATATCAAAACAGCCACCTATCTAAAGAGATCACTAATTATTTCTTTTTTTGTATTGTTATGTTTTAAACTATGTTTTGTTTTCACTCAATGTATGTAATTCATAGTGTTAAAACTTTGTAAATATAAATAGTGGAATAATAAACACCATTTCATTCTCATTACAATAAGAGAATAAATAATAACTCCTCTTTTATACAAGAACTAATTTTGAAAAATTAGATCAAGACTAGGCCTGATTGTAATATTAAAAATTATAAAAGATGGCAGTCCTAATGGATGACCTCACTGGATGATTACAAATGGGGTCACTGCATAAATAATAACGAGTCATGCTATAAAGCACTTTTTTAAACATTTTTTCTCAAATAATTGAAACAAGTAATGTTAGTTACAATTAGAATGAAAGTTCTAAAATAAACTGAGCATAAACTGTAGTATATTGAAAAAACATTTTAGAATTGTTTAAGGATTTAATAAACAAAAAATTAACAGCTCAAAAAAGGATGGAAAATTAGACAATCAATAAATGTGTAACAAACAACCATACATATTATGTTATTAACTAAAAACAGCTGATAATTTATATCACATTCTCCCTTCCTTCCTCCTTCAATAAAAATAATCCTTCAGATGGTATAGTGGTTTGATAAAAGAGTCTTTGCAACACATTCTGCTCAGTTGAGTGTACCCAATACCGGTCAGGGATATCCTAAGTTCAGATGTCTTTAATATTGAAAACATTATGAAAAACAAGAAATGCTGGTATTTCAGATACAATAGGCATTGGGGTTATCAGCTGTATATGAGGCACGACCCCAAGTAGGAAGAAGTCTTTATGTGTCAATTTCATTAGACATTGTTGATAATGAGACATAGTATAAAACGAATTTATACAGTTAAATATGTTATTAACCTGTTGAGGAGTACTGACGGCTAAAACCGTCTAGCCTATTAGGACCTATAGCAGTAGACCAAAGTATCACTGATGGACCACAGGGAGTAAAGATTTTTTTTTCTTTCAAAATGTATTGAAACACTAAAAAATACTAAAATAATACATTTTTACTATTTATAAGTAAACAAATTAAACAGTACGCCTATACTGCAGTATGTTACAACTTTTCTAATGTATGAAAATGCTCGAAGCACGGATATACACAAAGAGCTATTTTGCACTTAGAACACTCATATGCAGTTTCTTTTCTTTTACGCTAACTTCGAGTGGTGTTCGAGCACACAAAAGAAGCGTTTGAGTTTTTTTCGGCCATTTTCCCGTGCAGGTAGTGGGTGGGGCAAATGACGTCCTAACAAGCGTAGCGGCTGCTGAGCTCCGACCACTGGTCGGGGGACAGCGGCGGCCTCTTCTCCCAATCCAACATAGTTTCCAAAATGTGCCTTATGAGATTCATTCTAAAGTTCATGATGTGAAGTTTTGCATTCAGGTTTTTCGTTTGAATGTACTGCCTGGAAACGCAAACACTAACGTTGCCTGGTTAGTAACAAACCAGCAACGTCGCCTGGTTTCATTTTCTTTGTTAGACAAAGTAGGTTTTTCCTTTTTGGGTTTACAGTCCCACAGGCACCTGTGTTGTTCCCGCCAAACCATAAAAATAAGTCCGGACTGGAATACCACTTATCCATAAAAATAGTATGGTTGTTGTTTGAATATAATATTGTTACTGTAAACTAGCCTGTTCTGAACGGTTAAAACTGTCAGTACCGTACTCTATTGGGCACAAACGGCTATAACCGTCGGTACTCTTTTGGGATCATTTTAAGCTACTCTTCAACAGGTTAAGCTATATGTAACTATGGTAACTAAAGGACAAGTTTCTAAATAGATACAGCAGATTTCATTATATCGCTACTTGATTAGTTATGGTTTTGTTGAGTGTTGAATTTAGAAACATGCTGAACAAGTGTTAAAGGAGACTATATAAAAATGTTAGGCTAGCTAACATTTGGTTAAATTTTGTAGCTAAAATACCTGTAGTAGTATTATTAATATTATTTAAATAGTTGTAATTAATTTTAGTAAGATTTTTCACATGGAATATATATTTTTATAATAACATTGTTCATAGTTTCTCTGAAATTACCCATTTCTCTCTTCTAAACTGTAGTATAATGGTACAAAATTTTAAAGAATTTGTTACATTAATTGTAATAAAACTTACAACCTCAAAGCATACCTTTGTAAAAGTATACTTATAATATCACCAAATCTGTTGTATTACAGTATAATCAATACTGTATAATCTTAACTGCTTATGTTCAAAAACAGACGAAAAACACCTCTTTCTAATAATCCCATTTTCCAAGAGTAATCGAGCTTAACACAGTGGAAGGACCGTGCCTTCAACACTCAATTTAGAAATATTAGCTCTTGTTCAACAATATTCTATCGTTGAATAAAAAATTATTTGCTGGAGGTTCACTTAATCACAATCCAGCTTTGAATTTAGAACCTTACCCATTACATGATTTAGAAGTTTATTTGTATAAAAACTCCTATAAGAGATGTTTGAATTTTTTTAAACACAAAGTAAAATTTTATGAAAAAGCTAATGTATAATGGGGTTAGAGAGCTTCAACTAAAATAATAATAATGTAGTGAATAACTCACAGTAGACAAAAACAGCATGTGTTTTAAAGATATAGATAATCCCAAATTGTGGCTGTATAATACAATTTGGTCATTCTCAGACAACTTCAGACCGTTGATACTCAAAATGTAAATTCTGTAAAAACTATGTAAAAGTGATTAAAATGGTCTTGATGACCTGTTTAAAAAAAAAATTGGATGTTGTGGTCAGCTGCACTCTCATTTTCTATGAAATACACGAACAAAAAACTTCAGCAACTCACTCTATGATGGATATAACTTGAAGTAAAAATATTGAACAAGAAACAAAGATTTGATCCTGATATGTTGTGTCTGTTATGTTTGTAGAATACATCCAGGTTATCACAGCAGCAATAAGATAACAGAATATTTCCATAATTAGGGACATCAATCGTATCTTCTGGTAGTAAACAGGTTAATAACAACTTAGTAGACAAATAAGAGATGATTAGCAATCACAGACTTCACTAAGTAAAATAAAATAACCAAATATTTTATGAAAAAGAGAAGAAGCATATTACGGCACAATTTTATTGCAAATCAAAAAGATATTAGAAAAACTTAAAGTGAAATTGGTGAACTGATGGGAAGGAAAAGAAAATTAGGTACAGATAACATTCTAAGTAAATAAATTATTGGGAATGTGTATCAGTAGACTTAGCATATGAGCAATTTTAGATGTTTTTACCCATGAAATACAGAATATTATACATAAACACTAAGTACAGACAGAAGGTCAAATATTAAATGTGATGTCATTGTTTATTCCTAAAATGAGTGACATAAGAGGTTTCTAAAATAACATTGAATCTTAAGGGGGGGGGGGAAGTGCAGTTATCTGACTATCAGAATTCAGGATTTTTAATTTTTATCTAAAAAAAATAGTTACACCTCTGACTATGGTAATTAAATGGCTCTTTATCAGAGAGTAGGGTTCCAACTCCTTTAAAAAAGGCAATGATTAGACCGGTTTATAAGGCATTAAATCAAACTTTATTTATTCTGTCTTAGTTGATAAAATTATGGAGCATTATGTTGGGACAATACTTAGTAAATATTTATGTGAAAATAAAATTATTACAAGCTGTCAGTAAAGTTTTTAGAAAAATAAAAGTGCAGAAACATTTTCGGCTGATTTGGTTGATTTTGTAACCAGCGTAACCAATTAACTGTAGTATTTGTATATTTTAGTAAACATTTGATACTTAAAATTTTAATAAAATGTCAGGAGCATGAGACAAACAGGAGTGACAGACGGGTGTTTGGTTTATCGACTATTTGAGTTAAATCAAAATTGTGGTAAAATTAGGTAATAGCAATTCCTCAGAGCATGATTAAAAACAGGGGTTCCATAGGGCAGTTGTTTAAGACCTATTATATTTATAATTTGGGTGTTAACAGCCTAGCAAATTACATAAAAAAATATAAACTTTCAGTCATTCAATAACTGTATTTCATGATGTTGCAGCTATAGTAACTACTCATAAAAATATTGAAGAAGCAGAAAGAATATTGCAAAAGGATTTTAACACAATGCTGGAGTGCTATCACGATAATTAGTAATAACTAATGATAAATCTAAAGTAATGCATTTTTATTCATCCAACTACATTAATAAAAATATTTAAATTAAGCATCACTAAGAAATGTCCGCATAGTAAATCTTATATAGATTATCTATGTAAATGTAATATTTGGATACTGCAGGAATCATATAGATATCTAGGAATAACAATAGATCACAATCTAAAGTGAAACAAACATGTAGAAGAAATCTGTAAAAAAAAAAAAAAAAAATTAAGAAATTGTTCATATAAATTATACTACTTAAGAAAGTACATATGTCAGTCTATATTGAGATATGGGCTTCATTTACTCATATCAGAAAAATTGATAATTTACAAGAAAAATAGTAAGAATAACTTTACCTAGAAATGAAAGAGAAAAAAAACCTATAAAGAAATGAAATGTATCATTTTGCACAATTTTAACAGGTTGGAAAACTTTAATTATTTCATTATTATCAACAACTTTTTTTAAATAATTGGAAAATACAAAATAATTTTGTTGGACTATATCAAGTGTGTAGTACTAATAGCTACCAGTAGTAGGTACTGCATAGCATATATATAGATTAATCTTGGTGTGAGTTAAATAGATTCAATGTAAACAGGATAGAAACAAGGTCAATTGAATACAAGAACAGACCAAGGTCATAATACTACCATCATTTGACAACCTACAATAACAGACCTAGTCTATTCAATTCACAGATACCATTGACCTAAATTTTTAGATATAGTGGGTCAAATAAATTGATTGTACATTCTAAATTTCGAAATGATTTCATATTGATGTCAATCTTTTATAAGTGTGAAATTTAGGAAATTTGATAGTTAAAGAGGGACTTGGGAATGTGAAATGTCTGCCAACTTTTGAGCATATTTTGAAAAAAATGTATGTATGTATGTGTGTGTGTGTGTGTTTTTAATTCAATAGTCCCCAAGTTATAACAATATTTGCCTGCAAAGATAATAAAAACTGAAATTTTCAACATATTTTACACATTTTCTTAATTTTTTCAGTGACAACATATATTTTTTTATTTAAAATAAATTCACTTAGCTCGGGATAACTTAATTCAAAATAAAAATTAGTTTCTTACTGTCAAATGTATCCTTGTCCTGGGTTAGGTGTGTTACAGCTGTTTCATGACTTATCACATTAAATGTCAAAAAATACACAGTTCACATTTAATATGTCCATTCGAACGTCGTCATAAAAAATATAAAAATTTTTTGATGTCTATTATTTATTATGACCCACTTTTAAACAATGCCACTGAGCGTTTTTAGTTGGACAAATAGATTTATTGTGTTATGAAATTCCACAATTGGCACAAGTAGGCCCCTACAATAATTATTAGTACGGTTCCTACTACTCGGTTTTAATTCTTGTTTAGCTCTAATCCAAAATCGGTTTGATTTATGACTATATTACTTTATTTCATATTCAAATTTGTATTATTAATTAAAAATGTAGGCTATTTTGTAGAAATATTTTTTTAATATTTTTAAAATGTCCAAAGATTTTGTATGCCTAATTCTAATAACACTTTCTTGAATATATACATTACTTCCTTTTGGTAAGATTTAATTATTGATAGCTTTAAAGTAAGATTAGACTCCAATTTAAATCATTTTGAGAGTGTTGATTAATAACATTAACAGTGCGATCACTAAGCCAATAAAACAAGAAAGGAAACTTTGTTTCTGCTATGAGTCGTTAAAACTTTTGACACCAAAAACTCCGACTAAAAAAGTACAGCTTTCAACTAATTTTGTAAATTTTTGATTTTTAATAAACCACTCCCATCTGGTAATCAAATCTATAGAGAAAGTTATTTTTATTAAATTAGTAGCAGTAGACTATTAGTAGTCACAGTTTGGTATATTTTTGTGTGTGTATATATAAGTTATTTTTAGTAATGTACTGTAGTTCAAATATGATCTAAGTTTATTTACTTTATTTTAGACTTAAAATGATTAAGTAACAACAATAATTGTTTGTCTAAGAGCATAAACAAATTAGTATAATCTATTATGTTTCTGTCAGGATGTACATAATTAGACCCATATTGACTACAATCTTTTGCCATTCTCAGCTTCGTCTTCGTAACTTTTCTATAGCTTATTTCGGAGTAATTCCATTTTCAAAACTTGTTATATACTTAGGGAATTTCAAAAATGAAATATTATAATGGATGTGTTTCTGACTTGAAAAAAAATAAATTGTTTACAATTATATTATTTTTGTTCAGAATTTCCTCTTTATAATGATACATAAAAAAAAAAATACAGCCCTCAGCTGTTGAAAAAAAAAATACTTAAAAGGTAAATCACAACTCGAACAAATATCTAAACAATATCATCTAGGTTCGTTTACACAAGTGATCTCTTGAGACTGTGACTTTAGGTGCTCTTCAATTTGGGTTATTGAAGCATTTTTATCTTTCACTAATGGGTATGTGTTGAATATTAACATTTTGAAGAGTTTAGAGCTGGAATTTGAGTGAAAAGATAGGTTGAATACTTGTATCAGGAGGAGGAAGGTAATAAAATATAAGAAATTAGTACTTTATCCAAACTTTATAGAAGTGTAAGACTAAAACGCACAAAGAAATAGTAGGATGTTTCAGAATTGACTTTTAAGAAATTAAGGTGTAGATATGACAAGGTAACATATTAAAAATATATGGTGCAAAAAAATTGCACAAAGTGTTTCATTAATTTACCTCCAAAACAAATAAAAAGCAAGGAAATAAAACTAAGAGTCCATCTTTCAAATAAAAAAAAGTTTGTGATACAAGGTCTTTCTCATCCAAGTTCTGATTATAAGTAAACAAAACAAAATGTAGCTTTAAATAAGTAACTTAATGATACTTTGTTTAAATCTATAGAATTAAACTTAACTTAGGCCTTAACTTAACACCAATACAACAAGAAACCAGTTATTTATGTCAATAACAACTAGTATAGAGAAAGCCATCATTCTGTACTGTACTTTGTCAGCTGACGTAATGATACTTGATTAGGTTAAACTTACAGCAACAATGTTTTAAACAAATTAGTTATCTTATTTACAATTTTAAAACATGGACATTTTAAAATTTGAATATGTGGGTTTTTTTAACAAAATGTTACGTTAATGTTTTTTTTAATATAAAGGTGTAAAACAATAGTGGTCATCATCACATCACCTTCCTGTCTACAACTTTTTCTTTGTTTTGGCTAATTTGGAAAGAATAGCCTAATGCTGTTCATTTAGCACTATCCAGGAGGCACGTACAACTTCGGACACAAGTAACTTTGTCAACCATTTAGGCTGTATTGTTGATAGATCAAGCAACATGTAAGAGTATGCAGGAACCAAGACATCTCCTAAGGCAACTGACAGCACTTAAGATAAGATATCCATTCAGTGGATCCAAATACATATAGGAAATACGGGAAATGACTCAGATGATTCTCTTGCAAAAAAGGGACACCAAAGTTTACCGTAAAAGCATGAATCATAGTATAAACTCACTGAAAAGGTTGATTTCGAAGAATACATCACACTTTGCTAAGAATATAAAATATTTGTTGGGCGAACCACCAAAGAATTTGGACTGTGCAGGGAACCGAGTTCAAAAATCGATAAAACCTACTTGTTAAAATGTGTGTGAAGCACAACCAAAATTTGCAGAGAAGAAAATGCTATGATGGTCTGTAGTATTTGGAAGGTCGCTACCAAATGAGATGAGTCTATGAAGGGAAACAAGAACTTTTTATTTGTAGACCTAAATCCATATCTATATAAATAATCAAAGATTGTCTGAAGAACTATAGCCAAACTAAAGTTGTTTTTATTATTCAATTTCTTTAGAAACCTCATACTGTGTCTAATGTTTACTTTCCCACATATACATAATATAGGGAAAGTTAAGAAATGAGTCAAAATATCGATGCCTATCACGTTTTTATGGGTATTTCCATTTTGAGATCCTTTGAATACAAAATAGTGATTTTTGAAATGATGACTATTTTATGTGCAGTGCTCTACAAGCTCAAACATGTGGGTCAATTTTAATCAAATTTGGTATTTATTTGGGCATATTTTGGCCATATCCTGAGATTTTTTCTTTTTTTTGATAACTCAAAATTCGGAGATAGGTGACACAAGAATTTTTTTAAACACAAAATTATGATTTTCTGAAATCGGACAAAAAGGTTATGACAGTTCTGTAAATAGTTCCTGTCTTCACTATAGAAGGAACCTAAAATCATAGTCACTGAATTAAGTTAAGTTTGTTCCACTCATTATAACTTCACTTCAATATAAGAATGACAAAACTCTAGCAATATTATTTACATAGCCTCTGGCCTTCAGAAGACCTTGGCCACCAATTAGACAGTTTATTTTTGATGCATATACTTCATCATTTTAAAATTAATCCCTATACAGTTTATTGTTTAGGTTTTCTTGTAAACATTTGATATAATTTTATCTATTTTAAAGGAGAAACGAGTTTTCTATTTTTGATTGGAAAACCCCCGATCAATGTTTTGTATCTAGTTTGGTTTCCGTTCACAAAATTTATTACAATTCATAAATGTTAAGTTTCACAAAATCAACCAAATCACGGGTTGACTCCCATCTATCCTTGCTACATGACAGTAAAGTAAAAAAAATAATAATGTCAAATTCATATATACAGTGATTTTAAAAACATTAAGAAATTGTGTTTCATCCATTTTTTGTCTCATTGTTTAAAAGCACGAAACCTTTTGGCCATCATCATCTTATAAGAAAAGAACATAAAACAAAGACTCCTATCCCTTGAATAGTCTAATAACACCAGAGAACAAGAGTTGGTCAAGAGAGACCTAATGGAAAGATGAATGAGAAGAATATAATCCAGTACTACATGGATAAAAGGTGTAGATTCAGCTAGGTCCCTTAGGATTGCTATGCTGTACTCACTGTAATAAGCTCCTAACGAAACAGAGAATATCATAACGGCAAAAGTTTTAAGTTGTTCTCCATCAAAACAACTAATTCGAAATTTGTTTTACCATTTTGAATTGTATTTCTTGGATGAAAATTTTATCATCCTAAAATATTTCTATTGGTGTTTAGTGTTATTTTTAACTCAACTGTTTTGTAAAATTATGAGATATTAAAAATAGATACTTGTTTTGACAGAATAATTCATAATATTTCTTATTGGATTTTAGCAACAATCTTGTATTAGATAGGATTTGTTTGACTAGCGAACTCACTTGAAAGATGTCACAACAAACATAAAAGTTTATAAGAGTGTTTGTTTATTTAAACATATGTTAAGTATATATGTGCAGTAGTTTATGAAAAAAATGTATCACAGTTACATAGAATACATAGTCTACTTTCTACATTATGGTCAATTAAAAAAGAAAAATGGTCTTGGTACATAGTACTGATGTAAGTTAGTGAATTTCTTTATAGGAGAAAAACATCATCGTATGGTAGTTGCATGGAAAATCTGAATTTAAAATTCAGCCAATTAGTATAAGTGACCATAATTTATTACTATGTGCTCCTTAGCAGTGCCCGCTGTTCTACCCGCAAGGAAATATGACTTTGTATGGCCAGATTTTGCTTGGATGTACTACACTATTTGTGCTATTAGTCTTTTAATCTCAGGACAACATATAATAAAAACCATTGTTTCATTTAACCTTTTAAGCTTGATTGATATAATCTAAGTAAATATCCTGTATGTTAATGACATATCAACTAATAAATATTTTGAATTAAATTTTTTTTAATTTTTATTATTTTAATATTCACATATGTTTTTAGAATAGCGTGGAGTATGAGTGACAGCTTGCATCAGCCAATTGTAGACTCATTCTTTCTGCTACACCACTCGTGATTTCCGAACAGTATTCTGAGCTATGAAAGTGTAAGAGTGGAAGGGTTTAGCTTATGGATAGGACATGATGGGCGGGAAAGTACTACAAATTCTATGCTCACTAAGTATATTTGTACAACATATTGTCTTTATTATACTGGTGTAAAATAAGTCATGATACAGTTTAAATGGATTGTTATATCAATTTAAAACCTCTACCATACCTATTATAACACTTTTTCTGGTGTTTAAGGGGGGTTAAAATTTTTGCCCCCTTTTGAAGGAAAAAGAGGGGAACTTTTATTTTTTAAATGGCATCCCCTATCTTGTGACATATCATTAACAGGTCTATGTAATAGAAAAATAATGGCATCTCAAAAAGGTTTCTAGTAACATCCCTGACAAAAGTTCCATGAAAAAATTAGTTATGACTAACCTAACTGTTTTAATGTAACAAGTGCTCGAATTGGTGACCTTCAGTGGTTCAGCAGTGTGCAAGCTGTTTGTAAAAAACTGAAACAGCATTAGCAAAAGATTCTCTTGGAATGGATTGATCCTTTTGTAAAATTCTACTCTGTAGGTCATTGACGTCTGTTGGCTTAATTTAATAAACAAGGTTTTTCTTATGATCCCAAAGCAAATAGTCTAGTGGATTAAGGTTAGGAGACCTTGCTGGCCATTCCACAGCGCCTCTTCTGCCTATCCATCTTCTCGGAAAAACATTGTCCAATCATTGTTGTACATTACAGCAAACATTTTAACCCCCCTTAAACACTAGAAAAAGTTTTTTTTTTTTTTTTTTTTTTTCATTACTGTTGAGACCGATGGTTCTTGGTGGAATACACCATGGTTCAGTCTGTAATACAGCCTCGTCAATGCCTTAACAGGCGAAACCATTGGTCGGCTAGACTAATTATAAGTGGATATACAAAATAAATAATTGTGTTTTATTATCTTTAAACTAGAAAAAGTGTTATAATAGCTATGGTAGAGGTTTTACGTTTGATATAGCAATTCATTTATATTATAATGTTTTTTTTTAAGTGGATGTAAAATTAATATTTATAAACAATGTCAATTTAAAACCTTATAATTCAAAACATTCCACTCATTATAAAGCCGACGCTTCATCATTCACACTAGTTGCTGTATTTTTTGAAGATGAAAATGGTATTCAAAGGACATATGTCATGGTCTGGGCTAGTCAGAGATCTGAATATATTTGTTTGGAAAAGATGTTCATATTCACACAGATTACAAACAACTACTTGTACCTTTATTTGGAAATCATGGCTTAAATTCAATGCCGCTATGAATACAGTATTTTAGAATGAAACTTTTGCAATAAGATTTACTATTTATCATTTACCAGGTAAACTTCCAAGATCAACAGATTCACTTTCAAGATAGGCCTATATGTGAAGACAAATGACACAAGAGGTAAAATTTCATGTAAATTATATGATGAGAGGTATTTCGGTAAGTTAAGACACAAAATCAAATTGAGAAACAACAATTTCTAGTGTAAAAATTATATAATTCTATATAGGTATTCTTTATATTATGCATGTTTGGTATAGGCCTAGATGTTTGGTAACTCTACACCATTCCTTAATATGATGCAAATATAAATTTATTTTAACATTTGGTATGGAAACACTTCCTAGTAGATTATCTGATAGAATGTTTTGTCCAAGAAACTTTTTCCTAGTTCATCGTAGTCTATACCAATATATATGTTGTAATATAGGCTACTGTTAACTTAATACCTAACCTACGGTACTTGTTAAGTGTTAAGTAGTTATATAGAAAGTAGGCCTACATGTTAACTTCCTTAATAATGGTACCATTTTGGAAGGTTAGTTTAAATATTAAGTTAATCTTTTATAAACTCATTATTACAGAAATATCTTTTACTTCACAGTCTTTTGTAATTATTTATTAATTTATTAAACCAGTGTTGACTTTTCTATATGATCATTGAGCTATCTAATATAATAAGCTGCAAGGCCAATTTAAAAAAAGAGAATGTAAATAATTCTCATATAAACCATATTATATTTTACAAAAAAACTGTGCTTTAAGTGAATTTTAATAAACAGATACCATGATTTATGTATCAGTGTTAAAATAATAATGAAAATGTTTTAGAATCCTAGATTGTGGATATATACAGTTGAAAAAGCAAATAAATGGACAAAAACATTGCACAAACTGTCCCAATCACCAACCCCAAAAAAAAAACTAACCAAAACTAAATGTTATAAAAAATGTCATTTCAGTAGTTGTTAATCAAAAAAGGAAAACAAACCATGGACGCCTTAGAAAAGATATCTACATAATTTAAATAAAGACTTAAACTTACTTACTTCATGTGTGGAATAAAATTGTGTCACCGTATATCTAGCTTTAAATGACGTTAATTAATTTTTTCCCATGACATTATTCTTGCATTGTAATATTTGCACTTATGATTTTTGAACACAGATTTAGGTCGTAATTTCATTAAAATTCGAACAAAATTGATAGAACCCATTTCGAAAAAATTCAGAATTTTATAACACTCCTACAGCGGATTTTTTGATTAATAACCTACAAACCGGCATTTTGGGGAAAATGGTATCCCATATGTTTTGTTCTAGTCCTTAGAGGCTACTCTGGCAAAATTTCATCAAAATCATTAGATAGATGTTCAATGAGCACTGTGGTGAATGTGAACACTATAAATCACTGAAACCCCTACCACAAGTTTGCTACAATAACACAAACACAAATAAAATAAAATGAAATATTTATTTGCTTTATGTTATTGTTACAAATAAAATAAATATTTCATTTTATTTTATTTGTGTTTGTGTTATTGTGGTAGGGGATTCAGTGATTTATAGCGAAAATCATTAGAACTGATTAGAGAAAATCCAATTTTTTTATAGCAGCTACCTTCCAATTTTGAGTTATCAAAAACATTAAATAATCCTGATATGGTCAAAGTATGCCAACATAGTAAATTTTATTAAAATCAGTAATTGTGTTTGGGCTGTAAGGTATTGCACATACAACAGATGACAGACACCCAAATTACATCATTCCAAAAACCAGTTTTTTGGAGTCAGAGGGCCTCAAAACGGATATATCTACAAAAAACTTAACTTCGATTTTTGGACTCTTCATATAATTTTCCCTATATTACATAAATGTAAAAAAGTAAAAAGAACCGTTTTTAAACTTAAATTTCATTGAATGTACACAAATTCGCAAATCAAAATTAGACAATGAAAGTACGAGACTTTGGAAAGTATGAGACAATAGAAGTACGAGATCAGCTTTTCAAACTTTAATATAAAGAGGACTACAGATTTGAAGCAAATGTCCAGACTTCTGCTGACTTTTAGAAACCAATTAACCAAGCTGTTAATTTATAAATTGTCCTTTAGTTAATTTCAAAAATATTTCCAACATGAACTGTGACCATGGGCTGTTATTTACTTATCTTTAATATTTCAAACAAATATTATCTATAAAAAATAAAATAGCGAAAACAGCTATGATAATACAAGCTTTAGAATAATAATTGAAACAGTATTAAGAATTCCTCTTAAACAATAATTAATTATTACGACATATAATACCTGAAGCAATGTGTTTATATAAGAATTTCTGACTAATGAATTATGATTTCAAAACATAAATTAAAAATGACACAACATTAGTAAAAGGTAAAAACTCTTCCATTGGTTTTAAAAACATTTCTGTTTTGGGTAGCCTACAGCTTAAATAAGTGAACTGATTTTAATCAAATTTGGCATGAGGGCATATTTAACCATATCATGGGTAATTTTATTTTATATATATATATATATATATATATAACTCAAAATTGGCTCTAACGATTTTGATAAAATTTCGCTGAAGTGTAACCTCTAAGGACTCAAAGAAAAGTATTGGTCTCAATCTCTCCAAAAAAGAGATTTTTTCGCAAAAATTTCAACAAAGTTTTATACACATAGGTAGTAGTTTCAATAACAGTAGAGACTTGGTTTAGATTCTGATGACCAAAGAAAAATCTGGATTATAACTGAAGCTGGACTGAAGTTAAAATAATAATGTTATTGGTAGGCAGAGATAAATTGCAACAATGCTGTAAGTTAACAGAACAGTCATCTGTTCTGAACCACTACTGACCATTATTATAGAGTTATATAAAATTAAATATAATAAGATGTTTTAACAAGATTATTTATTTAACATTATTATTTTAAAATTATTCAATTAAAAAATATAAAAAATGAGGACCAGCTTATGAGGACAAATATACTCTTAATCTCAGGGTTCAAAAGTTCAATAGTCTGTAACTCTTGCTTCAATTGGCTATTTTTACAACACTTTTGGGTACAGAACTTAAGTAGGACCATGAACTATAAAAACTTAATCTAAACAATTAAGATAAGTGATGAATGAATATGTAAGTTAATGATGGATTGTGTTTTTAAAAAAATGGTATTTATATTGCTTATGTTAACCCGCCGTTAGTCGGGATGTGAGAAAATTTCTCTCATTTTCAGTTTTTTTTATGTCAAATGCGCTCTGGTAGCATTTGGTTAAAACCGTTCCAGGAGTTCCTCCACAAGGGTATTAGGAGCCCTGTTGTAGCGGAAATGAGCTAATACCCCTAACCGGTTGCCTAGTGATGGAGGGTAAAGTAAGCGAGGTCGTGTCAGTGAGGAGAAAGTTCTACACCCGACTAGTCCTGTAACTTTCTTGTGAGATTTTTTCTCTACGCCCGGCTAATTTTGTGTCTAGTTTTTTATTTTTTTTATTATTTTTTTTTAGTGTTGTTCTTTCTGATATATTTTATAGTATAAGTAATTTATAGTGTACATTATTTTATAGTTTATAATACATATTTTATAGTAGTTTATTGAAAACGTTAGGTACTGTTCAAATGGAAAAAAGAACAAGAATTTCATGTGTTGTGTTGGTTGGATGAGAATTTTGACGATTCTGAAGACTCTGATAGATCCAGTGAACATGATGACGAAGACGGGAATTCTGAAATATCCTGCTCAGTTATGGAAACACAGGGTGATGATGATTATATTGGTAGAAGCATGGTACTAGCTGGTAGCATTACTTCAATGAACTTTGACAATAACCTTTTTTCTGAACAATATCTGCCACCTATTCCCCGAGTTGTTCCTTTACAAACAACTAACCTACAGTGTAAAATTCTTATGGATTTAGGTACAATACAAGTTGTTATTAGTGACAATAAAAGTTTAGCTAACAGTTCTTTGAATCCTATTCGTGACTCTCTAGTTGCTGGTAAACGCGATCCTACTGTACATGGACGTGCTCCTGTTAGTGCAAGTGCTCCAGTTCGTGCACATGGTATTCGAGGTCGATCTAGACAGCGTCGTGGTACTGTAGGTTTACATGGTCGAGAAACGTCTCAAAATGATCCACTTGTCATTTTGAAGTGTATGTCTCAAAAGGAAGAACCGGTACACCAGTAACAAGTGCAACGAATGCAATCGCCCATTTGCAAGGAGCACATAGCTTCAACCACATCTGCTCTGAGTGTGTCAACAAGGATGAGTGTGCTTTTTTGTTGTGACTTATTTATTTTTAATATTGACAAAAACACTTGTTTACAACTATTATGTATTACCCACATAACAAACTCAAATATGTATGTAATAAATATCTATTACTTTTAGAAATCGGCTTTTTACTAACTAACACCTTGTTGTAACTAATTTTAAAAAAATCTAAACATAATATAACTAAAAAGACATAGCATAATACTAAAGAAAAGTTAGTAGAAAAGTTTATAATACATTGTCTTTTTCTCCTAATAAACTTAAGACAAATATGAAAGCTATTAACAAAATTCTTAAACTTTCCAAAACGCAATTACAAAAACGTAGTTACATATCTTTTTTCTTAAAAAATAGGTTATATAAATCAATGTTTATTGCTTGAAATAGTGGCTTTGTAATGTCTAATTTCATAAAAAAATTTGATTTTAATCATTTTAAACTCATTATGTTTAAAAAAATAAAATAAATAAATAAACAAAATTTCAAGGTGTGAGAAAAAATCTCTACTCCCAACTAATGTTGTAACAGTTTAAGGCCCGACTAACGGCGGGTTAATAAGAGTTCTTTCGTTCACAGTTTTTGAGTTTGCTATTATAGCGTGTAATAAATTTTTTAAGAGTTTGCAATTTTCATTGGTTAATTTTGGCTGGATATAATCTGAACATTGAACATTGGTATGAGGCCTACCCAGTTCTTTTGTTGCCTGCAATATATCCTAAGACCCACTTCCTATTATGCCTAGTGACTCCATCTTTGCGATTTTTTGATACACCGTAGCCATGTACTGAATTAGAATGAGATAGTTTTTTCTGATGTATGGAGTGTTACTGTTAAGTTTAATACTCTATGTGTATTTGTTGTTTATGCCTGGTAGATTGGTGAAGATCTTTCAGTATTCCCATAAGAGGTAGACAAATTGTACTTTTGTGTGTCATTTAACAGTTTATTTGAATGAATAGTGTTTTCAAAAGAGTGTAAGTTTAGGCTTTGTTAGGAAATATTTGTATTTAGTGTTAGTATAGGTGTAAGGTTAGTTTCTTCGTTATGTAAAAGGCTAGTGTTAATTCTTTCATGTTTTTGATTAAATGTTATTGTTCGAGTATTTCTCTGTGCCATAATGTGATGGTGTTATTGTTGAAGTTAATGTGTGTGTGTTTGGACTATTCATGAGGTCTACTTCTAAGATCTTGTTTTTGGAGAGTTTTGATACGACGAGAAATTGTGCCTATACTGCATTATGTTAGAATGTTACAGGTAGTATTAGTTGTGTAATCTCTTGTGTTTTTTGTCCAGTGGCAGTGATAAGTGTTAGGTTATTTATTGGTAACATCGGATACTTGTTTAATTGTTCATGTTTTGAGTAAAACCAAGTGAAAGATAGACGTTACTTCACACCCTGTATCAAATAACATTTCAGTGTCAATTCTTCCCACTTTTACAGAAATTACAGGACAGTAATGTGAGTGCCTTCATCTATTAAGAAATCTTTATCACACAGTACGTTGTGAACTATTTTCGACGATATTTTATTCTTATTTAAAGGTGTATTTTTGTTCAGTGGTATTTTGTGTGATGTGGTGTGATTCAGAGTTTATGTTATTGTGTTGTCTTCAACTTTGTTGTTCAGGTTGTCATATTTGGTGACTAGTGATTGCATCGCATGAATGGTGTGAATACCTTGTAGGCCTACCCTCTGTGCTTGGCATACAGTGTTATCAAAATGATTGGTAATTATTTTTACTATCTCTTCCTCATCTATAGTGTTGGTTAGTTTTCTCAGTATATTTGCTTTTTCGATGAAATGTATGCAGCGGTTGAGTTGATCCATTGTGTTGTACTTCTCAATTTCTAAGTGTCATTTGATATCCCGTTGAATTATTTCGCTCCAAAAGTGGTAAAAAATAACCAGTCGAAGATTGCATGTCGTTAATTTCTTGCTAAAATAGCTAATACTATTGATGTGTGTTGTCATGTAAACTAGATTCAAAGATTTTTGTAATAATAGGTCCGGGTTAATTACATGATTATTTCCTTGTGCATGTAGTGTTTTGTTTATATATTTATTTAGGTCAGTTAAGTAATCCACAGCTTCCATTATGTTGACATGAAAATCTGGTTGTTTAGGCATATTGTGATATTATTATTATTTGGGCATTTATTATAATAAGTTGTAAGGTATCTTGTAGGTTATGTTTACTTGTTATCTCTTTTAAATGTTTGTCCATGTTTTGTACTTGCAAGGTAAGAAAATTTATAGTGTCACTGTGATTGTTTGTGTCAGTGTGTATAGTCTAGTTTATGAGTTGTAACTCTGCTTTATTTGCATGTCATTTGTTGGTGGCCTTGTCAATAGGTTATTTTGTTATATTTAAATAAGGGTCTAAACTTGCTTCACTTGTGAAATAAATACACCCTTAGAATAAATTCTAGGCTATTTTAATAAAATCAAGCTTCTAATGATTGAGATAAAGATTCATTTTTGTTGACTGCCATTTATTTCTGAATCATAATAATGTTTTACTTGTGAAGTTGCACATGGGTATGGGTCAAATCTTCCTAACATTTTTTAGTAATGTTAGTAACAAAATTAGTAGAATTTATTTTGAGAAATTACAAATTTACTAATTGCCCCTTGACAGATGTTTTGGATTTTTATTGATCTCATGAACCAGCATTTTTATATAAATAGCAAACAATAGCCTACATTTTGTCTGGCTCCTTGGAGACTACTCATGAGCAAATTTTCATTTTAAAAAAGTCAATTTTAATGAAATCCTAATTTTGTGTTTTTACTTATCCAGTAGGATACAAAGTATAGGGCAGAGCAAGTTTGGTAATCACAGCTATTTTCAACAGTTTTTTATTCATATCTCATTTGTTATTCAACATATTAAATTAATTAGATACAAATTTATAGATTTAATTCTGCATTTAATGGTACCTCCCCACAGCTACAATTAGCAAAGTTATTTTCATAAAAGTAATTTCAAAACCTAATTTCCCAAAGAAATATGAAATTTGTATAGTTAGTTGTAAGATCCAGCAGGGGGCCCGATTCACCAACATGAGCATAGCGAGTGGAAGGTACTTCACATATGTATAACTTCAAGGCCTGCCAGAATCGAGACACTGACACGAGCAAAGCGAGTGGAAATTTTTGATACATAGATAGGGTCGAGCCCATGAGAAAGTATGATCTACACAATTATAAGTTTCAAAGACCTGTGTAACAACTGTTTCAATAAACTTACTCTACTGGACAAGACCATATGATCTACCAATACAATTAAACATTTCATATAAGCCCCTAGAAACCAACTTTTGGACATTACATTTTGGTGATCTGTTTATATAACTCTGTATTATGGGGCTGGGTAAAAGAGGACCATTACCACAATGGTCCTCAACTTGTTTCTTATGATAGCTACCTCCAAATTTTATTATAGAGTGTAAACTTTTCACTGCTTACTGGATAATATACCCAAGGCTTACTACTCCAATTTTTTTTTTATCCAAACCCTTCATATAAATTCAACTTTAAGTCAAACAATATAAATCCTCTTGAGACACTTTTTATTAGCTCACTGTGGTTAAACATATAGCCAAATTAACTTTATTAATTGCAATCCTAGAAAGAAAGAAAAAAGTACTAGCTATTTTCAATGTCTACTAGTACCGGTAATTAATTTTTAGAAAAGCTCAAGTTCCACTCATAGCCCCATAATGAACTTTCTCTTTCTTTAGAAGTGTACCAAATTTAGTATGCCGGTTCGGGATTTTCAAAAATACCATTTTAGGTATTAACAATTAAGTTGATTTACCTAAAATATATTTTTGTTTATATTTATATTGAAATTAAATTATTTTCTAATTTATGTCTATATAATCATTAATTTCATGTTATACAATTAATTTATTGTATTATATGAAATACAATTAATTCGTATTATAAATAAATTTTCTCTGTTTATAATACGAATTAAGTATACTTAAAGAAACATTTACTAGAATTAAAGCCAGTTTTTTTTAAAATGGAAGTTTTTTTATAAAGAAATGCTATCAAAAGATTTCAAGGTCATAACATGACAAGTGCTAGTATCTCTTTCTCTTGATTATTATTGACTAACAAAGTTTTCTTTTAACTTGGGGACTGGCTAAGCACCTGTCTATCTCTAATGTTTATTTATTTCTTTACAAATAATTGTAATACTGTAGTTATTTGATTTATAAATCATTGTCTTTAATATTTTTCCGAGAAATTTATTTTAAGTTTTCCTTAAATTGACTTACTACTAAATTTCCAAAAAAAGTGAAATTCCCTGACTTTTCCAGATTTTCCCTGTCGCTAGCCACCCTGGCTACTGATGTTTAATTATCACACATTTAAGTGTAGGCTAGATTGCAAAAGAAACGATTTACTCACGATGTCAATTTTTTTTCTATTCGGCCCAGCTGATACCTACATTAGGCCAGATAGTTGTGAGCCTACTGTACATACAGAAGTTCTAAGCAAACATGCCCAGGACAAGTAAGGTTAGGTATGACCTTATTATTTCTATTTATAAAAGTGTTATTTTTTTTACGACTTTGCAGACTGCATGTGTTGGGAACTACCATGAATGTTATATCGCCTTATATTTTGATATTTAGGTTTAAAGGTTATAAATTACATTCTTAAATAATATTTGTCGAAATTTCATGGTTGAAAATTAATTTCTTTTCAAAAAGTAGACTTTAAAAGTGGCCATTTTAGAAGTGAATATGAAACTTTTGAATTCACATTGTTAGAATATATATAAGGCTATGTAGGCCTACTAAATTAATTTAACATTATTAATTTAACGTTATTATTTAATCTCACAATAGGTAAAGATATTTTTTACGAAAAGTGGATATTCAAAATGGATAGCTATTCATAAATGTAAAATGTTGATGAAAATTTACATCACACTTAGTAAAATTTGATTCCTATTTCACTTGGTAAAATTTGTTTCTGTATATCAATGGTAGGTCAGAGCTATTTTAATTCTATCACAATGATTTTTTAATTTGTTGTACGTTTACACAATATCATTATGATCTTGTTCTTCGGGGTTCGACCGTGTCAATATTGTCTGCACGTTGAGTACAGCAATCAACGTGCAGACAATATTGACGCGGTCGAACCCCAAAGAATAAGATCATAACGATGTTTGTGACCGTGGAAGTCTATCGTTCGTTTACACAATAGTTGCATATATTATGTAGATATGTCTAAATTCACATTAGCCAAATGATCACATCTGATCCAATTAGCCATTATCTAGATCCATGAATATTATGTGTATTTAAATTTAAACTAGGGCCTAGTAAAAATGTGTTCTACAATCTAAAATGTTATTCACTGGATTATGCTTTTGAAGACTATGAATACAAATATGGGTGTTACAGTCAAGCTGTCCTTAATAATTACCAAATTCTTTCGTTCAGGTCTGGGTATTTAAATTTAAATAAATATTTAGCCAGGTATCTAATGAAATGTACTTTCTATCGGGTGTATCTAGGGATCCTATCCTTTAAATTTCATTACTGCTTTTCAATGGTATTTTGTATAGGCATTGTTTTCTGGGTTTACAAAAGTTTTTGAATGATTTTCAGTTTCATCATAAAAAAACCCTCATCATTCAAACACTTGTACGCCTCACAATAATCATTAACAATTTGTACCTGGCTGAATTTTTTTTTCTTTTATCATTTTTAAAAGTGTTATTATGTGTTTATTATGCTTTTCAACTGGTATTAAGAAAGTTTGTAACGTTGTGCGGTCGATTTCTTCGAAAACCCGGATTCCTTCGCCCATTATTGAAATTCTTTTCTCCAAACTTAACCTTATCTATTTCCACTATAGGCCCCCTATGCCCAAGTTCACCCAACTTGTCATCATCTGACATGTGGTGTAAAAATACTTCCCAGTAAAAGGAATACCAGTCTCGCACTCATCCAAACCCACATTTATTTTATTTTTCTCAATGTGACTTTAGAGTTTAGTATTTTCCCACACCTAAACATAAAGTCATTCAAGTCATGAACTACTAAATGTTTAGATTTCGGATTACTACACACACTAGCTATTTTATATACTACATGGTTCACAAAATACTATTATTGTTCTTTGATATTCCAATCATGAAAGTCGAAAATCTTGACACATCACCATTATTTTCAACTGAGTATGATGAAACCAATTTAGACTTCTTCATCAGATTTTCACAAATTACGATGTGCAATTGACTGATAGCTGTCAATTAGATGGTTAAATTACCACTAATCTAATCTAAATTTTTGTTTAAAAAAAACTCTGTGAATAATTAAGTTAGGCCAAGTTATTTTATATAGGTAGCCCTAATTATTTAGGAAGTCGACATACAGATTCTTTTTAAAAATTTGTCTAATTCTTTGATTACATAATTTATTTTGAAATTGTAATTTAATATTTTAACACGGGAATAAACTTTTTCACTGAAAAATTGAAAAGTTTCTTTTTTAAAGTAATAGGCTATTTTTAATTAATAATTGTGTGTCTGATCTTTATCAATAACATTAACATCCCAGTAGACATAAATTGATATTAGGTGATATTTATGTTATAATGTAGTCAAAGCCTAATTCTATAGATTAATATAGAATTATAACTTTTCAAAATTATATTCCTTTTATTTTATGTTGAAATTTCACAATTATAAAATTTCACTTTCTCTTAAAATAAGCTTTTAAATTTAAGTTAAAATTTTAGAAGTTATTTTTGAACTTATGAATTCCCATTGAAATCTGTACATACCTATGCATACATCAATATGGTACTTTTCAGTGGAAAAGTTAATTCTGCATTATAATATTATATTGGTAAATATCGGTTCTAGATCGTCCTTCAATTTTTTTATAAAAAATCATGAAAACAAAGTATTTACCTTCTAATGAAAGGATGAGATCATATTATATAATATAGTTATATGGCGTATTAAACATTTCAAGCGCCAAAATACATTACTTTAGTGTGAAAATGATATCTGCAAAAGTACAAATTCCAGTTGCATTGGCTATGAATGCCACCGTTAATACTAATGACTACGTTCATCAAGTCACTGCATTTATGATCGCTTGTTCTATTAACTCTGCTAGATGACTACATATTTATTACGCATGCGTATTATACCTTATTATTATTATGTTGTATGATTGAAGAATCACGTCTAATATCGTGTATTATATATAGCCATCTGACTTGACGTTGCGTTATGTAATTTACGTCTTTATTAGGTCATCATTATTAAGTCTTAATCTCGCCGATGTAATTTAGGTCCTATTTTATAACTTACGCAACTTAGACGCTATTAATTGTGAAGTTGATTTCAATAATTTAATATTCCTATTTTCTAATAAACAAATGAATTTTCTGACTTTAAAAGTGTCTTACGAAATTAAAAATGGTCTAACTGTTTTGAAATAAGGTAGTCATAACAAATACACTAACGTAGTCATATATATTAACATTCGTTTACATTAATTAGACTTTAACCTAACAGCTGTATTCTCTTGTTTTTTATGTGTTATTACATTAGGAGGTAAAAACTTTGTTTTCATGATTTTTTTATAGAAAAATTGAAGCACGATCTAAAACCAATATTTACCATTATATTACAATTCATAAGGTATGTAGTAAAAGAATTATACAAATTTAATAAAATAATCTTTACTAGTAAATCAGCTATTTATCATACATGTAAAGCGGTAAACTAACCTTAAGGTGTATGGACTTGACTTTGAGCTCGCACATTTCATATGGTAATTATGCAATGAAGCTCACTCTATATTTTAGTCGCTAAAAATCATGCAAACTTAAACTATTTACCTTGTTTGTCATCAATCAGATGTTTTAACAATGCCAAACAATTTTCAAGTCAAAAAATCAATTAATATTGAAGAGACTGACACTTTTTGACACAGAATTAAGGCTTATGAGAAATGTGTACAATGACAACGTGAGTCAAGTTTGTGACTGCATTATGAGTCTATGTTTACAAGGGTCTAGGAACGTTATATATGGAGAAATGACAGATTGGTTGGCAATTGGTGGTAGCTTTAATCAGATGTTAACAAGGAGACAGGAGGGGCTTTTTAAAACAATTTAAATCAGACGTCAAATGAACATAATTTGATAATTATTAAAGACTTAATAAGAAAACAGAGAAAATAAAGTGCGCCTGCCCACCCACTAATAGAAAAGGTAATTAGGCTTATGTATTGAAGATCACCCTAGATTTTAGTCGGTAAAACTTACAATTTTAGGCACAAGGAATTTAGGGTTGTTTGGGTTATAATGAATGTGTACAATGACAATATGAGTCAAGTTAGTGACTGCATTACCAGTCTATGTTTATGTTATATGCTGTACATTACATTAGTGTAAATCATGATGTGTAAATTAAAGGGCAAGGGTCTGGGTAGGTATATATATTTACCTACCCAAACCATATATAACATTAGCTGACCTAATTATATAATTAATTAGCAGACCATAATATATATTTAGCTGTCTCCTTGTTAACATCTGATCACAGCTACCACCAATTGCCAAACAATCTGTCATTAATCCATAAAAGTTGAAAGTTATGGTAGAATATGTTTGCATAACATTAGTGATTTACCTTACATTCATATTTAACATTGTTGATTTGTTTTGTTATTAGTACTATACTAGGCTATGTTAGGTGGCTCACAATATGAAATAAGTTGTATTATATAACATATCAACATGTTTTTGGTTTGATGTTGATGTAAGTGTTAATATTTATAACGGGTAGTTGTTTAATTAATTAATTAATGATTATGTTTGGACGAAATTCTACAGAATGTCTATAGGCCTATTAATTATGTACAAGACCTAGCTCTGGCTAGGCCTATATTTGACTAAACAGTCTAAAACAATAAATTCACACTAAAGTAAAATCACAATCTCGTTTCAATTACTGTAACTTATGTTTTGCATTAAAATACGTTAAATAGTACAGATTAAATAAACACTTACTTGATAACAAACTCCAGAAGAGGAGTGTATCCAAAGTTCTTCGTAAAAAATTAGACATTCTTTGAAATTAAGTTATAAATACTATAAAGTAAGTCTACTACACAATTCGACACGTATAACAAACACTATAATATTATATTTAGATATAAAATCACATTTCAAATAAAGTCAGAATTAAAATACATTTTAAGGCGATCGCATTTTAAATTAGAGGTTAACTTATTAGGACGTCTGCAGCTTTTAATGTTTAAATACTGTATATACTTCAAAATGTTTTAGAAAATTGCGCTTTTTAATGATGACTTGCAACTTCTAATACTAAAAATAAAAAAATCACAACCTATCCTACTTCACTACGTCGACCCTCAACAAGTAAACACGCAACTTTCGTCACTAACTTCGAACTTCAAGATGATTTACAATGAAACAATCAGAACTTCGAACCCCCACTACATCTGATGACCTTCATCATGTGCAAAGCAAATTGCAAATACGACTAGTGCAGGTGTTCTTTCATCGATACATAAACTTTACGATTATATGTCATGTATTGCTATAAAAAATTGGAATATAATACATATACTGTATATACTGGTATGTATATATTTATAAATATATATATATACATATATATATATATATATATAATCAAGTACTTAAACCTATAAAAATATGAATACACAGTTGCTTCTATAAAACGGCTTTAACTAAATAAATTCAATTAGTATTCAATAAACAGTCTTATACGTTTATTAGTTAATATTATGAAAGTAAAATAAAACGTAAATCTGATTTAATTTATATTCATTTGAATATAAGGCCCCAATTTGTTTTAAAACACAATTAATCATTTCCAGAAACAATCATTTCCAGAAATAAACATTATTTGGAATAGATAATCCGACTAGTTACACTTGATACATGTTAAAAAAAAGCACTTCTTTGAATTACAAGCTGAAAAAATACCATTATGACGTCAAATATTTCTGTAGACATGCACTACAGTAAGTTTGCATAACCTTGGCTTTATTTTCTCAGGAACAAGTTACATATTTTTATTCCACATTCCTTTTATTGGTTTAATAGAGTTCAAATTTGCTAACGTAATCTGCTTCACTTAGTGGTGAATATTGTGATTTTATTTCAAAGATTGTTTGTACTAACATAATTAATTGTTAAATTTATTTGGGGTTCTTGTTCTCCCGCTGGATTTTAAATTAGAGATTGATTGTACAAAACTAAATATTTATTTTAATTTACTCAGGTTAAAAATAATGAATGACGAAGAGGATTTTTTCTGTTAAATTCTATGTAATTTCCAATTCTCACAAACTCCCTAATAATAACAAAGGTTCTCCAGTGACGGAATTTTTTTTTATATATATAATACTTGGTTTGATAAAAATAACCAGTGACATTTTACTTTTCTTGCCTCTAAATATATGCCTACTGAGGTAGTAATTTTTTGGTATGATAGCAATTATTGTTAAAAAACAAAATTTCCAACAAATTTATAATTTATCAATATCAAATTAAATATTAAAATCAATATTAAATTAAGTTACCCCAGATTATTGTGATCAATTGTTCATTAAAATTTAAAAGATAATTTCGGTTCAGTAGTGGTGAATCTAAAAAGAACATTGACAGATCTCATTAAAAATTGATTTCAATGAATTTAAAAGAAGTGTAGTCCAAGTTTTTGAACAAAAGAAATGGAAGTTTTATTAACTATAAACAACTGTAACAAATTGCTGATCCAAAATAGATATTAATGAGTTGTTATTTTTTCCAAATTTATTATTTATATTAATTTTGAGTTTAATAATTAATTTTGAATTTAATATTTATTTCTGACCCAATATAGATGCTGTAGAATGAGTTGTTTAATATGTTTTGTTTATTTGCATATTGTTGTTTATATTCATTTAATTATCAAATATAACAAAAAAAGTATTATTATCATTTAGGCTTAGAATATTAAATGTACACTTCGAATAGGGAACTCGTACAACCAAAATACATTCAAAAATAATAGTAATAGTGAATAAATTAATTTAGTAGAAGTAAAAATTTTGTAAACGTTTCATAATAATAATTACCCAGTTTTGGCCACATTAGATTCAATAACGTAATATACGCCCAATTTACACACGCACACACACACACTTCAATACGATAGGCTATAACCTAAATAAGCATTCAGTTATTAGAAGTTCATAAGCAGATAATAAAAACAAATTATTTAAATACTGTTGGATAAATAAAGTCATAATTGTAAATAGAATAGCAAGCGACATCTATTTTTGTTAGTTGCATGGTTAGTAATCAGAACTAAGAAAATTTAAAAACAGATGTTAAATCAAATATCAGATATTTGGTGAATCAAAAAAAAATTAATATCGTTGGTGATAATTCAAAGCTATTTGAATAATATAAAAAAGGGTTAAAAAATTATGTTAAGTAAAATTAGATTGTTTTAAAATAATTACAAACTTACAATTAATGTTAAAAATAAGATAAATATACATAAATTTAGGCAGTTTTAAAATATATTAATCTCATAAGAAAATTTTGTAATAAGAGGAGGAAGAGGAAATCAAATTTGGAAGGTGAGATGTTATAACAGTGAAGAAGGGGGACCTTATTCTTGCTCAGACACTTAGTAGATCATTTTATTGGCTCTCAGAAAAAAGTTAAAATTTACGTTTTTTGTGATGAAAATTGGAAGTAAATATAATTTGTGCACAGAGAATTGATAATTGTTGGAAGACAAACAGGAGATTTATTTAGTATGTATTGAAAATGGAATTGAACTGAAATATTAAGTAAATTAAATTTAAAAATTCATTAAGGAAGTAAATAATTTTAAGACTCAAAATTTGGAAGAAATACTAATCAAAATTTTGTAACAGATTTTTCTTTTTGTAGATAAGTTATTATTTTTAAACATGATGCATGTAATAATCTAACCAAAAATAGGCAAGTATATTGAAATAAAACGACCTATAGAAATCTCGAGGAGAAAGAGATTTTGAATAATTTGTAAATTTATATTGTGTATGATTAGATGAATAAAGTATTGTAAATATAAACTTGTCTATGATTGTTTCGTAGTAAATAGAGAGTAAGTTAATTATAAAAGTTTGCTACAAAAAAAAGGTTAGAAAATTAAAATCTATTAATCAAATCACTTATACAATAAATTTTTGTATACAACTGCAAAACCTTCTATGTACATGGATTATGTAAATTTAGGTTTTAAAGGGATAGTCTCTTTTAATGCTACACCCTCATAGTTATCTTTTCTTCCTCTACTACTGTTTGTAGGAAGATCAACACTAAAGCTGTCATACTATCACTACAATGCAACAACAGGAACAATATAGGTTTATTTAATTTAGTGCCTTTGGTCAATTTAACTGCTCAATATATTAAACCAAAAGGTAAATAATATATTCAATATAAAAATTGTCTATCCTCGAAAACTAACTCAAGGAATATAAATACAGTGCAAAGATTTTTATGTCAAATGATCCTTTTATGTTGAATTCTGCAAACATTTTTCATACAAGAGGAAAACTAACAGGATTACCTACACAAGCATTAACCAACCTGTTATCATAAACTTTAAACCCCAACCAAGTAATTAGATAATGTAATTCATGTAATTTAATTTCATTATGTTGTTCAAACCGTTACTCATCATCTCATACCCTCACCCATCTATAGCCTTTATGTTATCACCAAATTCATGTTGTTAATATTTATTCGAGACAATTGATAATTATTACTTGGCTTGATAATCCATAATATATAAAATTGCTAGCCGAGGCAATTCAAAGACAATATACAAGATTATGAACTGAATTTTTATGAATAAAAATTGTATCATTACTTGTATCATTATTATATTGATTTATAATGTATTATATGTATTTAGCCTACAAAATTGTAAACAAACCTGATATAGGAATTCAAAAAATCGTCATAATTTATTTGTGCTTGTGTAATGGTGTTCATGATATAATATATATGAACTAATGTTTTAATGAACCAGAAAGATAACAGCTGAGAACAACTTGATTGATTGAAATCATTTTGATATACAAATTAACGTTTAAAAAATGTAATTTAGGACAAATTAATAAACAAAATAATAGTAAATATATAGATCTGTTTAGTTGTATTGTTTAATAGATATAAAATATTATAGAGAAATTAAATACTGTATTTTTTATTAAATATATTTTTTAAAATACTGCGTTCTGATTGGATTAAAAAGAAAAAGGTGCAATTGTTATACAAATTAATTAATTGTATGTTGTGGGACAGTATCACCACCGCAATCACGAGAATTTTCATAAATTAGAAAGAATGCCAACTTTAAAAGGACACTCAAAACTCTTTAAAATGGTCAACTAGAGGGAATGATGCTAAATCGTAATTCAACAAAAAAGTGTTGAAAATTTTATTTTTTAACGTATACAATGTGAAGGTACCAAAGTTTGTAAGATGAGTTAATAGTTATCAATTTCATTGAATCCAGTAGAAAATTAAGAACTGCCAGTACCTATAAAATGTATTAAAGTCAAGGTAAATACAATCATCTTATATAAATAAATCCAAGAAGTATAAAATTTCAAATAATAACGAACTAATTTATTATCAAATATTAAAAGGGCAGTGCTGGAAAATAAAGACCTTTAGTTTGAACATTAATTACCGGTAATTAAAGTTTAAATAATACGAAATGTGGACATAAACTTTTAAATCATAAGACATTGTAGTTTAATCATTCAATGCTAGTTATAAGTATACTTAAAAGTAAAGATATATATATGTATGTAATATGTATTAACAATTGCGAACAAATTAAAATAACCAGAGGTAAAGTCATAAATAAATAGTAAAATTTAAATTTTGTAAATAAAATAAAAAGAATTAGTAACCTAACAAGTGTAAATAATATTGTATTGTAAAAGTTTGTATATTGATTTGTCTATATAACGTAATTTTTAGAGTAAGATTACTACATTGAGTATAAAATATTTTCATAATTTTGTCTATCGGGAAATAAAAGTGAGCTTCCATATTCATTTAAATATTTATAGTAATTTTAGTAAGAAAACATAATTATTATAAAGTCTTTATAGTTTGGGTTGTAGAGCACTGCACATACAATACAGCAGAGATCATCCAAGAACTTTCTCTCTCTTATATACATGTACTGTAGTAAAGTAAAAGTGATACATGGTCATCTGTATGTGGTGTTGTATAGGCAATGCTAAGAATACATACTTATTATATTCTCCTCTTACATTTTAACTCCCAATTCTTATGGTATTTATCTTCCAAAAAGTTATTAACACATTTCTTTTGGAATTATAACTATTGCAGCAATACTCAATAGGTTGGGGTGATCAAATGAGCAATTCTCATGTTCTACTGAATACTTTTGTGTGTTTATTTAAATTTGTAAATATAAATGTGTGTGAAATTTTTGTTTGTTTTTCTAAATATTTTGCAAAATATACTTTTTTTACAACCTTGGACAAGTCATTTAACATAATTAGTTAAAACAATATTACTAGCAATAATATTTTAGAGCATAATTTTGGTTGGTTTTAGCTAATTCTTGCATGTAATTTAAAGAAAATATATTTGTTGATTAAAAATAAAGGTTAGCAAATCTTAAAATATCTTAAAGATTTGAAATGGTTTTTCAGAAGTTTCTTTTTACCTACAGACCATTAAAAGAAATATATGAATGGCTTGGAAAAAAATAATACATAATTAATTTTGAACAACTTTATAATTTGCATATAGGTACTGATAACATCAAGTTTGAAGTCATCACTGATATACAAATATTATGTGAAATACTAGCCTCCAATTTGTATTTAAAAAAAAGAGATATAAATAGTGGGTCAAGGATTTTACTAACTTTGAACCTGAAAAATACATTTTGATAAACTACAATAGAGAAACAGAAATGCTCAAATTATAATTAATTGTCATTTTATTTAAAAAATAACATACCAGTGGTCAGTTTTTGAATGAATCTGTCGCCTCTTGGTAAAATTGCTTCTAATCACCATATCCATTCACAATCAGTAGATTGATTCTTTCAAATTCAGAAATTACATTTTTCACTATTAACTTACAAATAAATAATACAACAATCATAATATTAAGCATGTGGCTAGATAGCTAAATGTCCATTAAAGGCATGAAAGTTATGGAATATTCATTAAACAAACATAAGCTGTAGTATTAGCTTTTTTGTTAACCATTATCCTTACTGATAACAGTCTGGAAAACTCAGCTTGAAATTAAAAATAAGGATTAAAATTTTCACTTTTTGTAAGAAAGTCTAAGTGGATAAAAGTTAGTTCATTTTTCATTTTGTTGTTGTTGAAATAAGCTGAATTTAAACCTTTTTTACGAGTTCTATGTTTTCTTTGTAATCCAACCCAAAGATAATGGCATTTTCTCATTAAAACTTTAAACAACTTTTCCAATACAGCATATAGTTTATTTTTTGCTCTATTTTAAGAAAAGAAAAATATGTGTATGGTTCCATAAGAAAAAAATCACATTTTATTAATTTTGGAACAACCTGACTTTTGACTCGTTCTATAAAAAGAGGATATCAATTTCTACAAAAAAGTCACTGAGCTCTTCATAGATTTCAAAGTCATTGTCACATTCGGTAATCCAATTTTCAACTTCATTGACAGGAAAAATGAAGTCTTCTTCGGCTCCAGAGTTTGAAGATCTTTAAAAATTTCCCATCGCTCCCATGAACGGTTCACAGTTCATCCCATGACGTAGCAATTGTGTAGATAGCATCTTTGATGTTCAGGGATTTCATAGCCTCAAATATGTTACTACAGGTACATTCCTCAAATTTTTCTACGAACTTAGACAATCTGCAATCAGAAGTCCTAAGAAGTCTATATCTCGACGAAGTCTAGAGTTAGGTATTCCAAAAACAACAATCCAAAAAGTTTTATACAAAAGACTGAAATTAACGCATATAAAATCCAGCTATTGCAGGAATTGAAACCTGATGATGGTGTAAAATGTTTTAATTTCGCTGTTGAAGTGTCGAATAAGATTGATGAAAACAAATAATTTTTAGATGATATAATTTTTTCAGACAAAGCTACATTCCATATCAATGGGTCTGTTAACAGACACAATTCACGCATATGGGGATCTGAAAACCCACATACAATTTTTGAGAAACTACGCTATTAACCTAAAGTTAATGTTTGGTATGGTGTGATGAAAAATCGTCTGATAGGGCATTTCTTTTTTGCTGAAAAGACAATTAATGGAACTGTGTATCTCGATATGTTAATAAATTTTTTTTTCCTCAGCTGAATGAACTCGAAAACATTCAACAACTTCCTTTCCAACATGATAGCTCACCACCACACTTTAGTGCATTTTGTCACAGACACTTTGAATGAAAAGTTTGGACATCGATGGAAAGGCCGGCAAGGACCTAAACGCTGGCCTCCAAGAAGTCCAAACCTGACACCTTGTGGGAGTACATCAAAAACATTGTTTATAGAGAAAATTTTTGTGACCTACATCACCTAGGAACAGGATTAATGAAGCAATGACAACCGTTAACAAAATTTTGGGTAGAACTTGATTATCGATTGGACATTTGCCGAGCGACTTAATGGTGCACATATTGAATTTTATTAGTTATGTAAAAAAACTGTTCCAGATGATGATTTAGATAAATAAACAACAACAGCTGTAAGTAATTCTGTTTTCATTTAAATCATGTTTAAAACCCTACCACTCTTTTATGATAACCCTGTACTAACCGTTGGATGGGTGTCGGCGAAGAATCAAACACTGATAGCTAATTTCTGGTAATTAATATTGATGAAGATTCCCTGCAAAATTTGAGGCATTAAATATAAATCCATTCCTAGGCTGTGAAAGAGTGACCTTCAAGATACAAGGAGGGAAAGCATCTTCTTCTCTGAATATTATGGCAGTGTTCTAAATTAATTTATATTAAAGCTTTGTTCTGCAAGAAGATCTTGTCAGAAGATATAGGAGTGCCTCTGATATAGAAACTATGAATCACCAAAGGGGAAGTGTTGGGAATGGGCACAGTAAAAGGTAAGGTGATATATGACATTGAATGTGACAGGCCGAGGGAATGTATGTTTGTTAGTCACAATATCAAATCACTGAACTCTGTTCCAGAGACATGGCCGGACTTAGGTACACTTGCAAGCAGGTGGTGACAGTTGTGTACCTTCCCTATGACTCCACTGAAGCCCTATCATCATTATAGCTGAGATGAATTGTGAAGTTTGATGCTGAGAGTAAGAGGCACTTGATCCTTAGACACAATGTTAATGACTACCATACCATACACTATGAGGAAGCACTGGTGTCAACGACCAAGGTGTGTCTGAATCAGGTTTAGTTATAATGAATCGGTTATAAGAAGAGGTCAGGGTTTGAGAGAGGAAGTCGTAAACAGTACTTTAGCTAGCTGTTATGCATACACTAAGATAAACAACTGGAAAGTATTTGATGATCTGGTTTTTTTTTTTACATCTGGATTACAATTATATCTCCTTTCATATTAGATCAAGCTACTTAAAGACTTATAAGAAGAATACTAGGAATACTAACTGAGGCATGTTACGTGAGGAATTAAGTCAGAGTGTATTACCGGGTCAGATCTAGGACATGGGATGGTTTAATTAACTATCAATAAGTCGTATCAAGTCTGGAAGAGATATTGCAGAATGTACTCACCACAAACTTTCCGAGTTCCCATTTGATACAAAGTACAGCCCAGAACAAGACCAAATTAGAAAGGCAAGGTCATCGAGCATCTTAACAAGACTGGTTTGTGCCAAGTCTAAAATCAAATATAGTGGAATTAAATGCGTTTAAAGTTTTTTTTCAGCCCTTTAAATCACCATAGGTTGATAGCATCTTTCATGCTTTTTTGCAGGAAGGTTATCCCAAAGCTGCTATACCTGATTAGGTTGAGGTTAGTGACTGGAGTAATTTCAACTTCCTGGAAAAATTTAAAGGTAGTGTTTATTCCCAAATTGGGAAGACTGGTAAGTCATAGTTCTTTTCTCATTAAGGCATAAGGCAATGGAGAAGAAAATTCTAGATAGGCTTATAAAAGATAAGGTTTTGGAAGGTCTATTACTGCATCCAAATCAGCATGTTTATCAAAGTGAGAAATTTCGTGAATCATCATTTTGGTTAGCAAGATTGAACAACCAATCTCATAGAAGGGGCTTTTGATAATACCAGCACTAATTCCATAATGTCAGAGCTTATACTCAGAGGTGCGGGGCAAATTATTGTGCCCAGCAATAAATAATATGCTAAGCAGCAAACAGGCACAGGGTATCTTGTACAGAGTTGTGGCTAAGGATGCAACACAAAGAAGGGGCCCACAGATAGGTGTTTTTTTCACCGGTTCTGTGGAACTTAGTGGTAGATGCCTGCTCAAGATTCTATATTAGAAAGTTATGTATGCTCAGGGTTATGCTGATGATTTTGTTATACTAATCGGAGGAAAAAACCTGGATACTTGCTTAGATTTTATGCAGACAGCTTTACCATTTTAGAAGGATGGTGTAAGAAGAAAAGACTTTCGGTCAATCCTCTAAAAACAGTCATGGTGCCATTTACCAAACTTAGGACTGTGGAGTATACTAAAGGAACAGGCAGGCGGATCCAGGTGTTCAAAGAACTCAAGAACCTAGAAATAAGGTTGGTTGGATAGGTTGACCTAGAATAGCCATGACAAGTATTATTAATTGCTCACAAATTTCACTGATGATTATGAAGTGAGCTTTAGGATGCATTTGGGGATTAATTATACACTTTGGAATAGTATGATGGCCAAAGATACTACAGAGTACTGCTGATAGAAACCTGTCTAAAGTGCAACGTACAGTATGTTCTTTGGATGCTATAAAAGGAACTCAGATTGCTGCCATATAGGAGTAGTTAAGTCTGCACTCACCTAGTGATGTAAAATTCCCGGGAATTTATACTTGGGGGAAAATTCCCAGGGAATATTGCCGGGAATATTCCCAAAATTCATAAATTCACGGGAATTAATGGGAACTTATGATTTTCTCTTAAACGTATAGGTCAGTGGACACCCCAATTTTTTAAATCCCTTAGAACTAATCTATTAATATGAACATATAAATCAATTTATAAAGAGTTATATTCAAAAATAAACATTATTTAAGTCTTAAGTCCTTCACTTAAATTTTAAAATTTTGATACTTGTTGTAAACTGGCTGTGTTCATCTTTAAATGTTATTGAATACCACATGATTGCTTGGTGGATCACTATCATGTTTTCTAGTATCAAAGAAAATGATCAAATTTTTAAACCTATTACCAATTCTTGTATATTTGTTATAAAATAGTGCAAAATACTCCCAAATTACTAATAGATCATTTTAACTTATTAAACTAAACCTTAAATCCAAAATATTTACATTTTTAATAATTTTGATTATTTAAATTAGATTTGATATCTTCACTATTGTTCAGATCAGGTCTTCCAAGAAAAAGACAAATACAGTTGAGTCCCGCAAACTCAGCGTAATGTGAACTGGAAGTGTGCCGAGTTTGTGAAATGCCGGGTTATCGGGAATAAGGGCAAAAAATAAATTGTAATTTAAACACCAAAGCGGCGGCGATATCAAACGACTTTGTCGATAGTGGTATCCCATTGTCGGCGGTGTAAAAACACCGTGGCACCAAAGCGACGAGTCAAACGACTTTGTCGATTGCGGTATCCCATTGTCGGCGCCATAAAAACACCGCAGCATTGGCACCCGTCGGTATAGCAGACATACACCTGCAAAAAAAAGTTTGATGGGCCGCTTTTTTTCCACGAATCAATTTAATATACATTATGGAAAATATAATATTTCTTTTCAGTTTTCTTTGACTGGTTATGATCTACGCACAGTATATACAGTAAATAAAAATGAGCGAGTTACGAAAACGGAAGCGTGTGTTGGTTTCGTTTGAGACGCGGTTAAATGTGTTAAAAAGACTTGACAGAGGGGAATCTGTAAAAAAGCTTTGTGACGAGTTTAACGTGGGAAAAGTACCATCAACGATTCGAGCGATCAAAGTTAATGACCGCTTTGGGATCTGCCGAACTTTTACAAACATCGCTGTTTTTAGCAATATATTTTTTTCCCGTCGGAGTTGCCGAGTAATCCGGACTGCCGGGTTATCGAGTGCAGAGTTTGCGAGACTCTACTGTATATCTGTATTACCACTTTATTTGCTATAAGTTATTGAATTGTGCACAATAAATGAGTGTAGTTGTTAATAATTAGTTTTCATCATCTTCCATCGCATCATCAAGTCTAAATTCATTCTCATTTTCTTCACTCCTAACCTGAATTCCTCTTCCTCCTCATCTTCTTCATCCTGGCCTTCCATCATTTCCATATCAGTGTTTTCCTCTGCGGAGCTTCCAGTTGTGTGCTAGATAAGTCAGTTTAGCGGCTTTCACAGGTTTCCCGGAGAGTCCTCCACTATAACAATGGACTTATTTCGGTATTGGAGGGTGTCGTCGTTCCATCAAACCCTTCCCATAAGAACTTTCTGGTCCATAAGCCTTCTTTGTCCCTATAGTCGGCCAAATTTTCTCGCACTTTAGGAACATTGATTTTCATTTGTTCTGCAGTGTCGCAAACAAAACTGATTGCATCCAAAAGCTGGTCAGCTTTCAAACTGCTGCCCTGAACTTTGGGGTCTAGCAAATTTGCAGCCATGTGAATTGGTCCAATGGCAAAGTCTTTCCTTTTTGTGAATTTTGCCAGCACTTTCTTTTCTTCTGCTTTGGAAAGGGGAGACAATGGTAGCTTTCCTTTTAGAACTGTTTCCAATTCATTTAACTTCCTGACCACACAATGTACTTGCGGTTCGTTTGACTCAATTGAAGTTATTAAGTGTACGACTGGGTTTATGAGTGCTACCATGCTCTCAACTCTTGGCCAATAAAACTGCATCATCTAACAGCCTTTTTTTTAAAGCAGGTTCAAGATCGGCCTTTTCATGTTTAAGGTTCCAAAGCAGTTTTAAAACAAAATAAACCCCGTTTAAATGAGTTTATTCTATACATTCCCTCGTTTTGGGAACTTATAAAGCCTTCGGGAAGTTCCCTGGAAATATTCCCATTTATAAATTCCCTTCCCACTGGGAATAGAATCCACATCACTACACCCACCAGATATTGTTATCTTGGGAGAAGCTAGGATAGCGACCTACAGAATGCAGTGTGCGCGAGTACCTGGTGTTATCATTAGGCTAGCAGATATATTGCGATAGGCGACATTTAGATATTTGTGAAATGACCGGATGTCAAGAATTATTGACATTGAGTCACCATATCGTATCAGCTTTGTTGACAGAGAGGAATGGTCTCAAGAAAAGTGAGAAATATATCTCACATGGATATATTTCTCCAAAGGTCCAAAACCTCCAAAGGTTCTGGGTCAGGTATTTACTTCAGACCTAGAAAGAGCTTCAGCATAAGACTGAGAATGCTGACGAGCGTTTTTTAACCGAAGGTGATTACTCTTACAGAATGTTCGAGAAGAAATATAGATAAGGGCTACAATAAGACCATCTATATAAACTCAGTATAAATTATAAATGATATCAGTAGGGCATCATTTCTGGCTTTGGCAAAACACAACTATACTTCTAGAAACTGTCATATCATCCTGAAAATCCTGGCAAAAACCAACAAAGTAAATCTGTTATGGGTTACGGATAATCAGGGTACTGTACCAGGAACCCAATGCCCTATCATTGCCCCAGAACCTGCCTGAGATCATCATACCTTAGCACACAACTGTGTCTCTAACTGGGTGTTGAAGGAACACTAGAAGTTTTGGGAAAGACCAAAGGATAACGCACAGGTCTAAGAGGATCCTTAAAGATCCGTTAAGACTACACAGAGGAGGTCTTTAGACTGAACAGGACTAACCTGTAGAGAGTGAATGGATTCGTGACAGTTCACTGGATTTTACGTATCCATCTATACAAAATGGGGTTACATACACTAGACCTTTTTTATAGGAAATGTGGTGAAGCTGTGGAAACATTTTCCTAATTTAGCTTAGTTCTTCATTTAGAACGTGATTAAAACTAAATAAGATAATACCTAAAATAAATTGTTAACTATTAATAATAAAAATAAAAATCACTTATTGTATGGTTTGCTTTATTATTACATATTAAATACAGAACATTACTTGAAAGGGAAAAAAGAAACAACAAACAAACAAATAACCAACAAGAATTTTGTTGACTAGTTCAGATGACGTGTGATTCTACAAGTTATCTTGTACTGTTAACAGTATGCTCTCTTTTAATCTATATTTGAGCCATATTTTCTTTTATAACTTATGGTAATTAATTGTCAAAAACAGAGATAAATTATAATACAATCAATTTCCTTCAATATTTCAGTCATTTTTTTTATAACAGATTTAAACAAATCATTAAAATTCTTATTTTTTAAGAAGACAAGGAATAACAAACTACGATAAAACCCTTGTCTAGATTCTAAAAACAGTAAGGTAATTATGTAAAAATAGTCCATCAACACATTATTTATAGATATACAATTCTAATCACGTTTTTGTGTGAATTATAATACACTGAATTCATTTATTTATAAGTTTAAGGTCTGAATTATTTACCACTTTTATACTGTCTATACATTTTATAACATAAATAGAGGTTTCTTATTCATCTAGTTTATGACACAATTCAACTATACATTTCAAGATATAAAATAACACTTAATTTTATATTATCATCTGTTCTTTTTCACTTATATACACAAGTCTTTAAATTAAACTAACATAAAATAAAGGAAATAAATTGAATCACTTACTTTGATAAGTTATTATTTTCTAACTTAGACTACTGTATGTCTAAGTTTAGGCGTGACACTATATATGTATCCTAATATGGTTTAATAACTGTGTACGATCAGCAAATAATTCAGTGCACATTTCACAAGTTAGTAGCTCAGATTTCACTATACAACTGTCCATGGGCAGAATAGTGGTTTCTTCCGGAGTAGGAATTTCAGTTTTAATTCCTTCAATGTTAAAATCAGGTACAATAGAAGTTTCAAGGTTCTCTTCGCTAACCATCCCACTTTTACTGTAAGAATCTATTTGGTTTGAACCATTCATAACTGTGGTTTCAGATTTTGGTTTTCTTACACTACCTTTTCTTGATTTGCTTTTGTTGCGAGTTTTAGTCACAGGAAATGTAGCTGGCTCGAGTTTGGTAACTGTTAAATTGCGGAAATTCACATTTTTTGTTCTAGGCCTATTCCGCATACCATCAGAACCATTCATAGAATCCATCAAATCATCAAGCAATGGATATGTAACATTTTTGGTTCTCGGTCTAACTTGTTCATTATTGCTGTGTGACTTTAAATCATCAGGTCTCGAAACAACATATTTTGAAGCATAACTTGTATTGTTTAACAATTTGGCAGCTTTGGCACGTTTTTCATTACGCCCAATTTTAAATAATTTACCCATATTTTTTGTTTTGTGCTTTTTCAAGGTTTTATCAATCTTTAGTTTTTTCTCTTTTGGCTCTGATTTGATTACCATAGAGTTAATATTTTGCAAAGCAGATTCACACTGCTTCACAACAGTTTCCAAATCTTGTGCTGTTTGATTTGGTTCGCTTCTATACTTCTTTTTATTGATAATTTTTTTCTTTTCTACATGAGAATCACTGGAATCTGTTGATTCATCATCATCAGGCATTGGTGATATATTTGGAATATCATGTGCTATAAGTTTGCGTCTACGTTTGTACTTACGAGGGCCTAAACTCGGTTGACGATGTTTGGCAGTATTTTCATCGCTATGCTGGACTAGGTGCAAACAAAGTTCACTTGAAGACCCAAATAAATAGCCACATACTTTACATTCATAACAAGAATTTACTTTGGAATCTGCACCTGAATGGTGAGCACGGATGTGTTCCCTCAGCACGACCTGCACATATATCATACATGTTACTACCTTATCCTAACAACTTTCCTTGCTTGAAGGTTTAGTTTATAGATAATATTAATCACTATATAATACATACAACATTATAAAACAATCACAATAATAATTTAATAATTTGTTTCATTCTTAAATTAAGGAAATTTTGAAATATGACCAAATTTATCAACTCCGATATAAAAAAAAGTGTCGGAGGTAAATCACACTCTAGATAAAAAAGGGAGGGGGGAATAGCTTGGGTTCATATTTTCTTGGAAACTATAGAACTTATCTATATAAATAAAAATGAATGGCTAAATGTGTTGCTAAGCGCAATACTCAAAAATGGCTAGACCGATTGCTTTAAAATTTTGCTTAGTAATTCAGATTAACCCCAAGAAAGTTTTAAACCATTAATTGGAGTCATAGGATGTTAGGGCTTCGCCCCACTGGCCTTCAAAGTTACCAGTTATTGTTATGAAAGAAAGATGTTTTGATTTTATCCGATAACTAATTAAAAAAATTGTAAAGAGCTGTTTATTTATTTATATAAGGATTTGTAAATCAAAATCTTTAAGATATTGTTTATATAAGTGTCAAAACAAATTTTACATGGAGGTTATCTTTATACTCAGTAGTGTGTGTTATTTTCGAATAGTGCGTGTTGTTTGCGTGTTATTCCTCAATTTTTTGAAGTTCATCGATTTATGTTTGGTTGGTTGGTTTCGTTTGTATGTGCGTTTACTCATTTCACACACTGAATTAAGATTCATGCCGCCTATAAGACACAGGCGGAGCAATTTGGGTCGAATAACTTGAAATGCTAGAAAACAAGCTAATTTTCAGTCTAATCGGACTGTACAACAATGTGAAGAGCGAAATGAAATTGAAAGGATTAAAATATCATAGACCCATTCACTGTGTCATTGTTTAAACAGTTTTAACAAGTGTTTTATATGTGTCAACGATTTTAAATTTTAATGGTTTTTTCAAGTATTACGAGTACACAATAAAAACTACCAGTTTTAATGTGACGATGTTTTTATATGGCTGAACGACTACACGATGTTTTGGATCTGACAATGATGGTTTAACTGTTGAAACCAATTATCCACAAGGATGAAATTTGGATTGTCTGACAGAAAAATTAAGGTAATTAACCTATAATATATTCATTAACTAAAATATGTTCATATACCAAAACTTTATCAAAATGGGTCCATCAATTTGGGCTATAAGACAAACAATGACAGATAGATATTATTTCTAAAACCACTTTATTTTACTTACAATACCTAAAAGAATTAAAGTTAAAAAACTCACTATCTATATTATATTTTATAGTGCAATTGAGATAGAAATAAAAATGAAAATATAAATGTGAAGAAACTGCAATTTATTACAACCTATAAAGTATCAGTTGGCTGAAATTGTTATGTTTTATGCTGTTTTGAAATTGAATTGGTTATATCTGTAGAATAAAACTGTAGAATATTAAAGTTATTAGAGCACTGATATCTTTTGGAAGTAAATATCAAGGAGCTTACAACAAACATACCCAATTAGATATAAAAATGAAAGAATAAATGTGAAGAAACTGCAATTTATTACAACCTATAAAGTATTAGTTGGCCGAAATTGTTATGTTTTATGCTGTTTTGAAATTGAATTGGTTATATCTGTAGAATACAACTGCAGAATATCATGAAAGTTATTAGAAAACTGATATCTTTCAGAAGTAAATATCAAGGAGCTTACAAACAAACATACCCGATTCTATACATGATCTAGTTTGCTGAAATATTAATTTTTTATACTGTTTTAAGGTTGTAATTGGATTCATATAAACTGCAGAGTATCATGAAATTTATTAGAACATAATAAAATATCTATGAAATAAATATCTACTGTCGCTGTTGACTTGTTACAGAAAGGACAAAAATAGTTCTGCGACCTACTGCTGTCGATGTTGGGGAAGGGGGATGGATATAAATACAAATATAGTTCAAGAGAAAAAATCTATGTTTCTAGCCTTTTTGTATGATGATACAATTAATTAATTAAATACTCTTTACATACAATAATTGGAAAGTAAAGATGAATAAATAAAGCATCAAACGTATTATGTGTCTTTTAACAAAAGACAGAAGCGGCAGTGTTAAAGAAAAATATTTAAAGAGTAAAAGAACATAACTTAGAAAACGAGATGAGGAGAAACTAATTGACCTCAAAATAATTGTAATTTACACCCATTACTTTCTAAGGTAGTATAGAGAAAAGTATGTTTTATAATAATAAATGCATGTTAATTACTTAGCTTGTGATTGATTAACATATATGGACTGAAGAAAACGGTATTTTTTTTTTCATTACCGTAATCAATATATTAGCCTATTTGTTATTTATTTCACAACTGGAAATAATTAAGTAGTGTATTATCATATTGGAGACATATTGTTTTGATGTTCTTTTCAATATTTTATTACAGGTTTTATTTTGTCTTATTTTATTAGTAATAAGACTATGTTAACAATTTATTATAATAAAATAGATCATAATTTCGGAAACTTGTGTTTGATTTAATATATAGCCAGAGACAGTGTCCATTCGGACATATTTTGGCCAATTTGGATGCACTCTTCAGCCAGCGAAAGATTTCAGATTTTTAACAGGGGTTTTCTGCTGCCAAAAAGTGGGCGGCAGCCACACAGTTTTGAAATAGAAAAAAAAAATTTAGGTCTACTTTAAAATCAATTTGGTTATTTTGTAAATAATAAATCATTCACATCTACACTGAATAAAGACTGTTTAAACGAAAGAAAAGAAAATCAATTAAGAACAAATAACTGCATAATTTTTTTCGCCCTTTTGGGGAAATTTATCTCTACCTCTTGAAATTCAAACCTTAATCTAACTGAGATCCTCCACCACTACCTCTCAATCACTCAATAGAACTATATACTGTATCAATTTATAATGCAAAGTTTAACAGAACCGTCATTTAAAGAGCCTAAAAAAACCTTACCAGGACTGAAAAAGCAGAAATACATTCCCTGAAAACTAACGAAAACATCATGATCCTACCACCAGACAAAAGATCAACCACAGTGGTCATGGTCAAAGCAGACTACATAAATGAAGCTAACAAATAAATATCAAATACATCTACAGCCATTAGTAAAAATCTTCACACATATACTCAAGACACCAATCACTTCATAGACAGACTATCTTCAATTCCACAATCCTTGCTTTCAACACAATTCTTGTAACCATAGATGTTGTATCTTTATACACCAATATCTCTCATGTACTAGACCATGTGGTTTTTTCTGGCTCTAGAACATTTCTTAAACGACTGAACAACTCATATCCTACCACTTCTTTTTTGGTGAACCTTGCTAAGTTTATTCTTCAACTTCCAATTCCAAGGCAAAAACTTTTTATAAATAAAAGGAATGGCAATAGGTACCAGAATGACTCCATCCTATGCGAACCTTTACATGGGAGAATCGGAGGAAAATTTTCTTAGGAGGCAACTCCATCAACCTCTCTGTTGGTACTGATACATTGACAATATCTTTTAATTTGGTCATCAGAACAGTTAAGCCTAGATCACTTCTTAGAAAGTTTTTCAACATTTTTTATTCTAAATTTCACCTGGACTCTGTTTAGTTCACAAGTTACCTTTCTGGAAGTCAATGTAAAACTAAGGGACGGAAAAACTGTCATCCATGTTAAACAGACAAACCACCTACAATCCCTCCACTTCGACAGCAGTGTCCTATGAATACTAAACGAACCATTCCCTATAGCCAGTCAATTAGAGCCAAAAGGATTTGTTTCGAGGAGAGTGAACTACATGAATTTAACAAAAAAGTGACATCTGCATTTGTAAAAAGGGTTATCCTGAGAAACTGGTTAGGAATCGAATTCATTTGGCACAAAACACAGATATTATACCCAAGAAAGAACCATCATCTCAAGAAGATTAACTTGTCCATTTCTCTACAATTATCACCCAGGCTTACAGAGATTAAACAACATATTGAAGGAAGGCTTCAAAATTCTTTGAACAGCTCACAAATATGAAACACACGATAGTTTAACCCAAGATTCCGGATCCCAACATACATAAACAACCTAATCTTCCCCACTGTTCTTTTCCATTCAATAGGCCAGGTTGCAAAACATGTAAAATACATCTTCCCTACAACAACTTCAATAGTTCTTCCAGTAAAAAAGAATTTAAGATTAAAGGTCATCACACATGTACAAAAAAGTTATCTACCAACTACAGTGCAGATTTTGCTCAACTCAATATATTAGCTAACCATAGACGACCTAAGCATTAGGATGAATGACCACATACATGATATAAAAACATGAATAGCAATCCACAACGTTGTCACTTTTGATGACTGCTTCACAACAAATTATAAAATCACTCCCTCCGGAACGTAACCCCTCAGAACTAAGAAGATGGAAACTCTCATCAATGGGTCAAAAAATCTAGAGAACTCCCTAACTTTAATCTTAGATAAATCATCCATTGTTCTTTTTCCTCTCCCAACAAGCTTACTTAAAATTAATATAATTAAAAAAAAAAAAAAAAAAAAAAAAAAAACATTCGTTTGTGGTTCAACACTCAACACAGATCCATCCTAGATTACAACAACTTTGTCTTCTACTGATTGAGAAAGTTAACAGCGTTTACGGAATATTTCAGAACTTTTTGTATCTTTTTTTTTATTTGTATACAGTAGACGATCTTTTAACCGGCACATTTGGGACCACGGCCATGCCGGATAACCGATTTTGCCGGATAATCGAGCATATCTAGTTTTTAAAGGGGATATCTAAGAAAATTAACTCTATACAAACCCAAATGAACGAAACGCATATTTGACATGACAAGGTTATGAGGAAAATAGAGTACAAAATGCTGAACATTCCTTTAATTTAATATAAAGTAATGTATGTATAAAAGTGCTAAATGACGAAAAAATTAATTGTACATTACAGTTTGTACATAAAATCAAATATCATATGTACTGTACATTATGTTTAGTTAAGATTGTACACAGTATGTACTGTAAACAGGTCTTACGAACAAAAATAAACTTGTGTGTTGAAAAAAGTCTCTGATGTCACGTTGCTTTCGTGATTTGGATTTCTTCTTTAAAAACTCGTTTCGGATTAAACACAAATGTATAAGTTCTGTGGAGTTGTAGCTTTTATTGGATTCAGCAAATGTTATAAATGTATTTAATGCATCAGTAGCTTCTTTCCATGAGATTTTAGGTGCACGAGACTGTCCTGACAGTTACATCACAGTACTGCACTGTACAATACTGTAGTATATTTTCGCGTCAGACGCAGACAAACACTGGATGACTAAGAAAATGGCGCGCGCAACCCACTGCAGTCGGAAAATGTCAGTCAAGGCCTGTGAGCCGCCCGAACATAACCGGAAAAAACCGACTATGAGTGGCTCGGTTGATGCTGGTTAGTAGAACGTGCCGGTTGTTAGAATGCTGGATAAAAGAGCGTCTACTGTATTAGGTAATACTATGCACCATATTCCAAGGTAAGCCTATGTCTCCTATTCATACAAAATCTATCTTATCAACTTGTAATTATCGTTAAGTTTTTACATATTTCAGTCATTATAAGACTACTATGCCCATTTGGAAACTCAGGAGTATTACAATTATATGAGTAATTAACCCATTTTGAATTTGCATCTCCTCCTCCACCAACATTATCAATTTCCATGTAACTTCCATCATTACTATTAAAGTTTTTCTGGAAAGGAGCATTAGGCCTAAGCCCAATTCACTATTGTCACTAAATTAAAGATCAGAACTCAAATCGTCTTCTAGGATATAAGACTCATTCAGTCGATTACTTTTAAATTTTTCTTCAACAAAGAAAATAATTTAATAAATATACACTTTTATTTCACACACAAAATCTCTCCAAACAAAATATTAAACCAAACTAACTTTAGAAACAAAACAAACATAACAGAGAGATTAGCGATGAACATGTAATGGCTATCAACTTTGTTCAATTGCGGAACACACAGGTCGAAAAAAATCAATTCTAGATAAGCTGTCGAATACTCCATTAAGATGAATTTAACACGTAATAGTTCCAATAAGAACCACAAGATAGCAGAAGCGTATAAACTATGAAATAACTAAAGCACTGGGCTGTATTATATAGTTAACTTCAATGTCCAATGTCGGCAATCAGCCGAGATACAAATGGAAAGAATTAAATTAGCACATTATAATTTTTTGTGTGCAATCATATTTATGTACATAGTTACCAGAACTCTTTAGGTGATCAATGAGTTCACTGTTCATTGATATTGTTTTAAAAATGCCCGCCTTTTGTTTTATAGTTAAAGTCATAGTTATAATGGTATGTTATTTTTTTCTATAAAAATATGTTCTGTACCAACCAATACTATAATTTTTTCTAGTAAATTGAGTAGTCTTTGCCAGTATTACCAATAGGGATGAGACTGATTACGATTTAGGGCTTACCAATTACAATTATTGATGATTAGTGCTCATTAAATTATTTCAGTGTGTCTTTTGTAGAATGAGGATTAAAGTAAGGATAATAAATGTAATACCTTATTATACAGTGTCAAATTAACTAAACTGTGGTTGCCCATGAATGTATGTGACACTTAAAAAGAAAGATTTCAGAGATAAGTGGGTTTTTAAAGGGGTAAAGAAGCTTTTTTTAGTAAACATTTAATGATTGTTCAGCAGTATATTACAAATATAATATTGTGCCAATTTGTGAGAGACTTGATTTTCCAGCAGGGACTTGATTAACCCTCGACCTGGTGGACGACCCGGTTTTAACCAAGACCGGGTGGCGGCATTAGTAATGGCTCACTTCACCAACTAAAAAACACGTATTTTGCCATTCAACGTTACGCCCACTTAAAATTGTCCCATCGCAATAAATAAAATACCGTTGGAAAGCTAATGTTCCGTAGATGCATATCATGCAAAAAAATACCACAAAACGTTCTAAATAATATTCCAAAAATTAGTGAAATTCGCATATTTTTGATGTGAAACGTCAAAGTTTTACATTAACAAGTTTTAAACAAAACATTCGTCTTGTTTGCCTATTTTTCTTATTTCCAAATTACTGTCAGTCAAATATAACCTAACACTGCTTGATAGATCGCGTCTTTCTCTTCAAAACCGTCTTTTTCAAATGTTTCCAACTAGTATAGTTTTTATTATATAAAAATTAAACCAAATCAAGAATTTTAACGCTATTTTACATGCTAAAAATTACATTTTTTGCAATTCAACTTTTATCCTAGTAGATATTAGAATATCGAAATGTATTCTATACCATTGAAAAGGTAATCTTTCAATCTTTCATAACCAAGTTTAGAAAATTTTATGTAGCGTGTAGTAGAGAAATACGACTAGACTGAAGTTTACCTTGTTAGCGCTAGATTGCGACAGTTTCTCGCGGCGAGTTTTATATAGAAAATATCACCTATAGGTTCATAAATTTTTCGAAATGGTAAAACTTGTCCAAATGTTACAAGTTGACAATATTATATAGTATTTTTCTTCCTTTTTCGAACTATGAAGACGAAATCATCCTAAGTTATATAGTTTACGAGTTATATCCATTCTAGGAAATGATCCTCTGAACTTTCAGACCGGTTTGCGATATTCAGTGTCTAGACAGTCTTGAAGAATCCGATCTTTATTTTTATACAATTTTGTCGTTTTTGATATAACTGTAAAGAGGAGGTTTCAATGTTTAACCTTGTATTTGAAACACATCTGTACAAGGAAAATACAAAGGCTGTGGTACTTTATAAAACCTAGAATAACCTCAAATTTGTTACTTCGATCTCGCAAGATTTTTGCCGATGTGGAAATTTCAAAGTGTAATAGCTTTGTGTTTTTATAGTGAATATAAGTTTCATGAAGTGATTTTTTTATTATAATTTGTTTATACAACTTAAAATAAATGTGTCAATGTTTGTAGAGTGTAGTTATGAGTGATAATTCATATTTTCAGCCTAGTCTAGCAAAATCTAGTACTATTTAGGCCTAGTTCTAGATTTGCTTTTGGAACTTTTAGTTTCAAGAAACCATTTATTTATTATAATATGTATATACATAATATATAAATTTATATACAACTTATAATAAATGTGTCAATGTTTGTAGAGTGTATTTATTAGTGATATTTCATATTTTTGGTTTTTTTTCACAGCCCTAACCTCAACGTCTAGGCTATTGTGAAGGTAGATTTTTATCATAAATGACCCATGTCTAATGAAAATTTTCAAAATTGATTTTTCTTTTTAGCAACTTTTATCCACAAATCTATATCAATATTTAAAAAAAATCATAAAAAAAATTTAATATGGTTTATATACCTATTTCTGTGGAATTTTGCCTCGGTTACAGGGTAAATTTGTTGATTCTGTGCGTAATAATTCGAGCAAGTTATCTAGACAAAAGACACAGTGGACTGTGTCTCTCTAGTTTCTGTGAACTCGAGATTAGCAGCGAGTGTTTGGTTGAATAGCCAGACCTTTATGTAAATGTAAATAATAAGAAAAAATTGAACTAAGTTTAGTTTAATTAAAAATTATAACTTTGTGATTGTGTTTTCGTTATTTGTGATTTTATTTTCAAAACTATTAAAAGGGACAGTTTTCTGCTGGACTTATATTTTTGAATGGTTGATCTGGGGAAAACATCATTCAGGGAAGGTTGAATCTGGTAAAAATATGCATTGTTTAAATGGGTTTCCAATTTCGACCGCAGAATCTGAACGATAAATGAGGGAAACCGATGAATAAGGATTCACTATTTTCATCTGGGGGGTGGGGAGCTCTCTTTCTTGTATTCAACATTAAAAATTTATTATAATTTTTCCTTTCTTTATACTAAATAATATGTGCAAGAGATATTAAAATGTGAGAAAATTGCAAGTTTTTGTGCCAATAAGATGTATAGGGTCTTAATATGGGAATTACAGCAAATATGTTCCACGTTAATTATTTTTCTTAGCACTTAATTTAGTATATTATCAGTATTGGTATTAATTAGGCTAGATGCATTGGACCGTTGACGCTCTGTTTTAAACCTTGTCTGCGCTCTCTCTCTATCTTTGTCACACACAAACACCCAACTATGTGCTTCTTTCATCTTTCTTTCGAATCGAAGCTATATTAAAATAGGGAATAAAATTGTAATACAACACAGTTAATTTCGAGCAAGTCTGTGCAGGTTGTGGAAATGAGGGTCATGTAGTGGAGGTAAACTGACTGCTAGTAGATGCTTGTGTGTGAAGGATATTTATGTCTTCCTTAACCTTCCCTTTTAAAATTTTTTTTTTATAACCACTTTTCGAGTTGTCAGATCATGAGACATTTAACATGAGTAGTGTGGACGTAGGTTTCGTCAGGAATAACTATTGGTTGCCCTTCAAGTTTTTAAATAATTAATTCTTTTCAACCATATGTCATTTTTCTCAATTAACTTCTATTGTCGTCAGTTTTTCTCCACCGGAAACCCATAATTCTAAGATTTTTGCACAGGGTTTCAGTCATGAAATTAAATTATAGTTCTAGGTGTTCAATTCTTAAAACTGTATTTAGTGATTTTGAACATGGTAGTTTGTTATATTTTAAATGGAAATTATTAACTATATTTCGTAACAAGCTTTTCTGAAAGTTATTAATATTTACTTTTTTAAATAACCATCTTTAGGTTTTTCCAGGTGTTGAAAAAATTTCATTCTGTCCACATTTGTTGAATTCTGTATTTAGGATCGTTTTGTTCATTACGTATCAAACTTCCCTCTATTCTCAATCGATACAATATTTTTTACTCTTACAATTTTACTCTTATACAATATTTTAAATTATTGGTTATATATTTTTACTTCGTATAAAATATTACACCACATTCGGTAGTTTAACATTTTCATGAAATGTGTATTGTTTATTTTTCTCCATAGTAAGGCAAGAGTTTTGTTTTGTTTAAAATTTTTTAATTTTACCAGACTGATTTTTTTTTATTTAACCAAACAGATAAATCACCACTCCCAAACTTTGAATCTGAATGATTTGTTTGTAATGAAATATAAAAAATACTAAACGTTACAAATACAGTGTACTCCCGATTATCCACGAGCGGTTGATCCGCGAGTCTTGCGGAAAAAATAAGAAGAAAAAATTACGGTTCTCTTTACCTGTTTAGTACTGGTAACAACCAGTAAAACTACGATAATAAAGTTGTGCAGTAGAGCTAACCTTACTGTCTAGAGTGATTGGATTGTGATGCTAATGAGCTGGGATTCGAGCAACTGACGGATCAAGAAATAGCAGACAAAGCAAGAGGGGGCGAACGAAGAGCAAAGAGTAAGTAAAGAGAAGAAGGAACGTAAGCGCCCGCACGATTGACACACGAAGTGGCCTTGCAACACATCAATGGACTGCTCACTCCTCTAGTATTTAGAGGAACAAGACAATGACAGAAAAGTTCAGTCAAGAATCAAGAGACAGTGTTTTCTCAGTAAAAAACAAAAAACAATGTTTCAATTTTTTGAAAAACTGTCAGATAATTAAAATTGCAGTATTGTACTAGTGTAGCATAATGTGTTTCTTCTATTGTTATTTTACTACAAAAACTTCTCGTTTATTACACTTTTTTATTTCATGTAAAATTTACATAAAAATGTTTTTATCTATAGGTTTGTACTGTGTATTATGTTTTATATACAGTATATTAAAGTCTTTCTATGTCAAAACTATTTTTTTATTACATATTTTCCCTTTATTTTTAGCATTCTTGCAGATTATCCACGATGTCTGTGCCACCTAACTTCGCGGATAATCAGGAGTACACTGTATAACTTAATAATTCAATCTTATTTTCTTAAGTAAAGCTTTCTTCTTAGTAAAGCCTTCTATAGAATCAGTAATGTTCATTTCCTGCCTATAATTATTATCCCTCCTCATCTCTCCTCCACAATCGTTGTTTTACCAGGGCTATTCGCTTTCTAGATGATAACACCTTTTTTATTTTTTATTACGTCCTTTCTAACAATAATCTAAGGTTGTATTATTTAATACACCCTCCCCCCAGTGATATTTTTTTAAGGTTTTATAATAGGACCCACGATAACAAATTTGACAATATTAATTAATGACACGTACTACTAGATAAAAAACATGAATTATTAATTTCTCAGTTTTCTTGAAATTTAATATAATGCATATAAATTAAATTTTTCTACTAGTTATAATTTTGAAATCAGATTTTCTTATTTGGCTATTGTTACAAATCTATTATAAAACAGAAACATTTTGGTTTCTCTCTGTCATCAGTGATGAGCGTTGACATTTAGTCTTCACATTTGAATCGGACCAGTGGGGACAACACTAATGCAGTTTACTTCCTTTCTCCTGGTAACTTTCTGTTATAACTTTAACAACACACATTAATAAAAACTCGTTTTTCTCTCATGAGTAGGGCGACTAAAAATAAATATTATATCTGTGTATTTCGTTTCATTTCCGATATCAATTCTGCCTGTTTTCGATATCATTTTGACTGTATTTTCTCATTTATTAGTTCTCATTTTATCGTGTTCATTGCAGTATTCCATTAGTTTATGCCTTGTTCGGAAACCAAGGCAGGCTAGTAAATAGCAAGACCTACTCCGAAAACTGTGTCAAGCTTGTAAAATCAAGCTGAGCACAAACATTTGACCCTAGCTCAAAAATCAAGACAGACTAAAAAAACCGACGGCTCGATAATTTTGCAGTTATTGTTTGAAACTTGAGCTCAAGTCGAGGGCTCGCACATCCCTAATATTGTATATGAAGTGATAAGATCTAGCACTCTATCTTTTGTTAGATAATACACACACACACTATAAACGGCACCCATGGTATTAACATACGCTTTACGTAAGATAATAAATCAATCGATAATTTTACTCTGACAATTTTTTTTTTTTGTAATGGTCAATAGATAAGATTATTTGGACACTTAGAGTGAAAGAGTATAGACGTAGTAAAAGTGAAGAGGGAAGACTTATTTACAGTTATATATTTTTTTTCAGGATAGAAAGACTCTGCTTATGCCTAATATAAAACTGAAAATAATGTCATGATATATAAACTAAAAATAATTACAAAACTATTTATTATTTTTGTTTCAAAAGTTGTAAATTATACATTTGATAGATATGCTCAACTTTTGTTTTATATTTAATATCATAAACGTGAATTTTATGATGATATCCTATTTTTGTTTTTAACTAAAATATGTCTTCCTATGCCTTGATAACATTTTTCCGGTTTAATGAGTAATATCGAGGGGGAAGGATCTCTATTTTATTTCCATTTTATTATAAGGTGACGAAAACCGGAAGGTTTCCCTTTAAAGGTAAAAAATTTTGAGAGGTGAGCTTTAATTGTTAAGCCCGAATCGGTAAAAAAAGTATGATCTCAATCGCAGGTTACCTTAATAATCATGATTACGATAAATATATTTATGACTGTTAATCAAGTTAAGTCAGGAACTGGAGGTCCGCGATGCTGGATCATGAGATGCGAAGAAATTTTGAGGAGGCAAAGCCTCAGTAATGGGTTATATAGCGCCATGGAGTCAGTAAGTAATCAAGGTGTTGAATAGCCTATATTATCTAAGGTGAGCTCTAATTATCAAGACCAAATAGGTTTGTGAAGTATGAATTGGGGATTACTGATAAACTTAACCCTCCAACCGGCAATGTTAATTGTCTTGAAAATTCTTCGTTTGTTTAAAAATTAATAAAATATATTATTTGTATACAAAACCTAACTTATAAGACATCATTTTTCTCAGGAAGATGCATAGAATTCATCTATGTAATAAAAAAATTTTTTTTTGAAACGGTATTGGAGTAAGTATGTTAGATGTCAAAAATGATATTAACTTTTTTTAACAAAAATCTGTATCACCGAAAATCAATAGCTTACTACCTTTTTCTAAGATATACAAAAGTTTTATGTAATATTTTAGAATATATTTAGAAAAAAAGAAGAAAAAAATGTTACATTTTAAAAATTTAAAAAAATATTTTACGAAAAAACTGAATTTTCTCTTTATTTTTCCAAAAAAACATAAAAAATAGTAAAATATATTTTATACAGAACTTCTATATATCATTATGTCCAGAAAGGTGCATAGAATGTAGGTGTGTAGTGAAAAAAAATGTTAGATATATCAAATTTGGAGGTTTTTGGTCAAATACCAAAAAATCAAAGAGTAACGAAGCAGAAATTTCACAGAAATGGTGATCAAAAACATACTAATACATTTTTTGCAATTTTTTCAACCATTACTTGAGATTTCTAATATATTTGTGAATATATTTAGGGGGAAAAAATAATAATATGTTACATTTTCTAAATAAAAACAACGATTTTGCCTAAAAAGTGATACTCTGAGGGTTGAGGTTAGGTTTGTAACCTCCACAATTTAGCCTCACTAGTAACAATCTGAAGATAGGCCAAAGACAAAATCAATATATTTTACTAAGAAAATATGTACTTTACAAAGAATAACACACATATTCACTTTTATAATCATATAAAACACTAAATATAAGAAAATATGCATATAGGCTAGACCTACAATATTGGCCTAGGTTATCCCAACTATGAACCGTTCAAAAACTAAACTATCACTCAAAAACATAAACTTTAGATATAAAAACACATATATTGTAACTTGTATACACAATTTATATACAATTTGTATACACAAACCTTCAAAATAACAAATATCTAACCCCAAAACAATTTGCGCTACGTCATTTGTTACAGTTTTTACGTTGCACATTTGCCTATGTTCCGAGATCAAAACAAAGTCTTCTAAGAGTTCAAAGTAAGTATCAAGTGCTACCAACTTATAGAATGGAATTTCCCCTACAACATACTGTAAAGAAAAATAATTTTAAAAACAGAGAGATATGAATTTCGTCTTTTCGTAAAGCGCATCGAATGCCAAATGAATTTCGTGTCGTCAGGTTTGTTCTATGTTCAAGTACGAATATCTCTGGATCTGTTAGACGCAGAATAATTTGTAATCTACGGTTAGAAAGAGAAACATGTGATCTATATAACAGTGTTTTAGTTGACTTAAATGACAGAAAAATAGAGTTGTAATCATATCAGGAAAAATGGAGCCGCGCTATACGAAAAGGCGCAGAGTTGAAATTTACGATTTTAAGCTACAAAAATATGTGAACTTCACCAATTTTTGGAATATTATTTATAACGGTTTGTGGTATTTTTTTTGCATGATATGCATCTACCGAACATTAGCTTTCCAACGGTATTTTATTTATTACGATGGGACAATTTTAAGTGGGCGTAACGTTGAATGGCAAAATACGTGATTAAGAGTTGGTGAAATCACTTGGGAGCACGTGGGCGACCTACTGTAGGTCGCCGTGTCGGTTGCAGGGTTAATAATCATTGATTTAGAGTAATCGCATAATCTTTACTGTATAGAATCCAGTTTTTTATGGTACTTCATATTGACCAATTTTCAGTCCCCTCTTTTCCGATTTCTTTAAATTTTTAGAAAAATAGTAACTAGTAAATTTTGTTTGAAGCCTGAGGTGTTTCAATTTAACCAAATATAATCAAAATTGTTAAAGTAGAATTTGAAGGTTTTTTTTTAAGTGCTTCAAAATAAAGTTACAATAGTCATACTTGACTAAGGGGGGTGGGGAGGGAGGGTGTTATATTCTCAGATTTAAAACCCCCTTTATGACAAATTTAATTTAAAAATCAATTCAAACTATCTGATTATGAGTGGTCAGATTTGAAAAGCGTTTCCTTGCTTTTATTATGTTTTAAGAAATACATAACTTAGGCGTACTCACCCGTTGATTGAAAGCCTTTGGGCATACAGGACACACGTATGGTTTTTCACCAGTATGAATACGTTCATGTTTACGTAATGTTCCTCCATCTGCGAATGCTTTCCAACAAAATCTGCACCCATAAGGACGTTCACCAGTATGAATACGAACGTGTATCTGCTGTGATGATCGGGATCCAAATGTTTTCCCACAATCGTGACAAGGAAATGAACGTGCAGGTAGTGAATTGCTGTTCGCGTTGTGACTGTGTCGATGACTGAGCAGTGCACGACCATCAGGAAATTCATCACCACAATCAGAACAGACTACAGCTTTGTCTCTATGTGACATCATATGCCTTAAACAAACAAAAGTGAATTATAAACAAACAAAATTTATTTGATTTACATTTGAAATTTTTAAAACCATTAATATTTTCCAAATATTGCTCCTAGTGAGCTGCAGGAAATATGCTGACTTATATGTATGGTCGTAATCTATAAAATGTTTTGCGAAGATTGATTTTTGTTCAACAATGGTCCTCTTAGGCATATGTTGCTTAAACTTTTCAGAAAATGTCCGACCCGTCTGTTTGATAAAATATTTTGGACAATCAGAACATCTTATAAACTGATTGTTTGTATATGTCCTTATTTTGTTTCGGTTTGGAGTGCAATAAGTTTTCTATCTTATTGGTTGTTTTATAACTCAATACAATAAAATGTCTTTTAAATTCATTTCTTAATTTGTGTTCCAACCTGCCACCATACTCAATTGATATATAATTAGACTTTTCTGATTTCTGTTTATTAGGATTTATTTGAATTTTTTTGTGTTGCTTAATCAATTTGTCTATCATAGAAACAGAAACTGGATAATCTGGATATAATAATAAGGATTGTTTAGACGGAGAAAATAAAGTAATTATTTATAATAATTACATAACTTTAGATATATAAATTGTACTTATGTAAACTCGTTATTTTGACCCTAAGATAAACCAATTAAAGTTTTCCCTTCACTACTCCTAACCATACTATATGACAAATACTTTGCAACATTTCATAATTTTCGCCTCAATAGCTAATACAAAATCAATGATATACTTCAAATTCCATCAAAGTTATTTATAGCCCAACAAATGACCATCACGACGCCTAGCGGTAAATATGAGACACCGACTAGATTATATGAAATTTTGACTTCTCCCCTCAAAATGATCAATTAGAAATATTTCCTAACACATTCGGCCCTGATAATTACTTCAAAATCATTTTAAATTAAATAAACTATACCAGTAAATTATAATATAGACATGATACCACACAAAATTTATTTTCAACATTGAAATGCAAAAGTGTAGGCGAAAACTTAACACGTTCCAGACGGAAACTGCCAAAATAAAACAAATTATATAAGATCAAAACCTTAACTGAGCGAACAAACGATATTTATGTATAAAATGAAACTTTAGGCATTTGGAAGGTCTGTTAAAAATGTATACAAAATCAGAAGAATTTATTGGAATCCAAAATCAAGGGAAAGTAATGTTGTGAAAAAATGGCCGTTGCCAAACTAATAACATTGGGAGACAAGCCCACAAAGGGAAACCGTATCTCCGATTGGTCAATGAAACCTCATTATACTCTTCCAACGCCTATTCAAATTAAATTTCTATATATATATAAAATTTAAGTATGCAAATTAGATAATAATTAATTCCTATGTGAGAAGTTATTTTACCCGCGTAATAATATTACTGTAAGATATCTATCATATTAAAAAATTATTTCTAAATTACTTCTTTCAATTTCTAAATTATAATTTCAAAAAAAAAGAGAAATTATCTAGTTTTGATAAAATGAGGTCCCATTAACATAGATACAGAAGGCAGCAAAATTAGAACGTTTCCGGAGTGTAGTGAACCCGAAGATTTAAATTGTTGGCACCGACGAGAAGGAAAAGGACGCTTCTCAAGATTGGAGAGATTTGAATCCGAATAAAGCCATCAAATCTAACAATCAAGTATAAAGAAATATACCTCAAGACTTTAAAATAGTGCGGTATAGTTTAGTGTTATAATTTATAAACAATCTCTTTAGAATTGAGAAGAAAATAAAAAAACAAATTTCAACAAATGTGATGAGATCCAATTTCATCTAAATTTCTATTACATTCCATACTTGAGTCAAAGACGATAATTTTGTTAAATAAACTCTCACCTTGAGGTTATTGAACTATTATTATAGTGACATTAGACAATTGACAATATACTTGAACATAAACACACTCATCCAATTACATACTTTCAATTTCATTCCACAGTTGAACTATAACTTTGTTTAAATTTTTTTTAAATTTTTTTATTTCTTATATTGATTATTTGGGACTTATTCAGACATTTTAATTATTTCAATTCTATGTTTATTGTTTCCCATTATCCCCTGGGGAAAAACCGGCACCAACCCCCACTAGAGACAAGACTTGTGTTTGTTCTATATTGATTATTCATGTTTGTAAATGTAACCAAGACATTCAAATAAACTTATTGAAACGGTATATCTCAAAGACCGTTATAGAGATGTCATAAAACTTTTTGTCATTTATAATCTATGAATTTTATTGTGTGATATTGATGATGAACATTAACTATAATTGTATGATATTTTAATTTGTGTCAGACAAAGTCAATAATTGAACCTTTATTAAGATAATTAATTGTGGTGATAATGAAATTTAGAATTTTTTAAACTTTAATTTATGTTTAAGTTAATACTTATTAATTTCATTCCATCTATTTCAATAAATATTTATATAGAGTTTATCCAAAACCTATATTTCTTTAATTTTACATGTTTTGAATTTTTGAATCAATTTCCTTTGTTTTTTTTTTATGAAGAGAGTCAAATATTTAAAAAAATATATCAAAGTGAGATCACATAAAACAAATTTTAATATCTCATCTTTAAATGCAAATCATACCATAATAATATTTGATGTTGTGTAAGTTTTTATGTTATAAGCAAGTTGATGCGACAATGTGTGGCTATTCTTTAATTTTGTTTTTCTTTGAAAGAAAGTAAAATTTAACAACTTCTTATACAAAAAATGAAAACCTAATAAAACATAAATACAGAAATGAAAAAATAACAATAAGCATGAAAGCAATAAATATCATCTCGATACCTAATATATAATATTATTCATTTACTGACATTTGAAGAACTTCTTAAACATAACTGTGACAATATATTTACAAGAATAACACTATTATTTAGAAATTCCAGTGTCAAAATTTCATCAATTTAGAAAATTTATTCTTAAGCAGAATTGAATTATCAAAACAAAAATAAAATCAAATACAAATAAATTGCTATTGTACTTTTCCTAAATGTTGCTTTTTTAAATTATATAGCAATCTAAAACAAAATTTAAATCATTGTGAATATGTATGATAAAAATCAACAGAAAACCACTCACCTTCGGAGTCTAGCACGACTATGAAAACGCTTGTTGCAAGCATAACAAGGAAAACTTCGATTTTCAGAATGTACACAGGAGTGTTTCTGCAATGAGCGTCTATCTTTACAAATTTTTCCACACAATGTACAGGTCTTTTCTTGAGACTGTTCTGTATTGTGACAACGACGGACATGATCTGATAAAGCAGAAGAATCGTCAAAGTTCTGACCACATGCCATGCAACGGTGTTCAGTTCTATGTGTTTCTGCATGAGTCCGAAGCTCCAATGCACTCTCAAAAAAGATTCCACATACTGTACACACATGATCATCTTCGCTCACTTCTTGCAGGGGTTCTGCTTTAACATGACTTCTGTGAACATACAATATCTATTGTAATATGAACATACAAATTATATTTATAACAATTTAAGGTTTCAAAGACTGTGGCTATTTTAATATGCTACATTCAAGTCAACAGCATAGATAAATATTTTGGTTTAATGGAGGGAGGGAGCTTTGCAATTTTTTTAGATGAGTGTTTATGTGAAGCTTGTGGAAGGAGGTAGTTTTGAGACAGTTTTCACTCCATAATGGCTCATTAACAACTACTCCTTTAGCTACAGTTAATGCAGACCATAGTTATTTTTTTTAAAGACGTTTGCTAACTTAAAAAGTTAAGTTCACTTCTACAGCATAGTCTGTTATAAGAATGCATATAATATTAACTACTGTAACATTCCATAATTTTTAGGTTAAAAAAAAAAACTAAATCATCTGATACAGTTAAAGAATCTAATTTAAACTCTAAATGCTAACATTGGAAATCATTTGTTTAAAATATCAAGCTCATTAAACTATCTGTTATCGAATGTCTAAAAGAAACTATAACTAGATAGGATTTATGACGATTACCGTTCCTGTTACTAATTATTACAAATTTCAGAATACACTATGAAACCAACGAATAACACCAAATCTATTAGAAAACTATATTTGAATTTCCCAAAATATTCCCCCGATCTTACAACTCATCAAATTTGGATTTTAAAAGAATTTATAGTAGGACTACAAAATGAGATGGGCACATTCCACTGTACACCTTGACAGTTTTAATGTCATATAAATTTCCAAGACTATCTAGAAAAAAAAATTAACTGTTCAAAGATGCAGGACATATCATTCTACCTATAGGCTACAACACCTTTTCAGTGAGAATCCAAGATACAAGCCAACAAAATCAAAATTTGGTATAAAATCGATATAAACGATGACGGACTTTTTTTTCTTGCCAGCACAATCTACTCGATTATACAAACTGTGTTTACATTGGTCCAAACTGTAGTCTCTAAGCCATCTATCTAGTTGTACAGAAATGTATATTTAATTTAAAATGTAAAATAAAAATAAAATAAGTAAGTTATGGTAAAGGAGTTATTTTGTATATTTTCTAAAGTCAAAATTGATTTAATTTCAGTTCCTATTTGTATTAACCAAAATATTTAGTCTTGTTAAAGGCACAAAACAAATCTAAAACTTAAGAGTAAAAACCTAATAGCAACTGGTCTTACATACAAGGAGGTCAAGTGCCTAAATTTCAAAACGAAGCCGATTACAAAAAGATCATTGTTTGAGACTAAGCAAGTGTCTAGAGGTACAGGTGAGTTGGGAACGTGTCCTGTACAGAGTTACAAAGAAAGTGATCCTACAACTACATTTACCTTGTTCAGGCCATTTCCCAGTTTAATTCAGTGAAGTGAAGGTCCCTTTATAGTAGAAATGAGTAATTATATGTATGTGAAACGAAAATATTTGTAAGGAAACCTGATAAATTGGGTGAGATTACTCCAAGCCTCTTCCTAGTTTAACTAGTTCTCATTTGACTGTTTTGAGTAAACTCACTGAAAGGTCAAATTATTCTTTAATATATTATAAACATTTGTTTCAAGTTGTACCAATATTTAATTTAAATAATCAAAGTAATATAATAGAATAAATCTTTTTACGAGTTGGTACAGACCTTGGTATACCTTGCTTTGAACTGTGGGTAGTTTCATTACTATGGTTCTATAACTTATTTTTATTTTTGACTTTAAGGTGAAAACCTCATTTTGGTCACTAACTGCCTTCAAGAAATGAGCTCCATCTTAAAACTTACAAACAATAACATAAAATTTTGAACAACAATAAAAAGACTAAAAATAGTTAACAAACAAAAATAAACAACAACATAACATATTACAAGGCTGTAAAATAGCTTTGCAACAAGTTAACAATTATAAACTATGGTAAATACAATTAACAACAATTAAAAACAAATATTACAGGGCGGTTAAAGGGCCCTGCAACAAGTTAACAAAGATAAAATTTAAACAAAACAAATAATTTAATTAGACAACTAAAAAAAATATTACACAGCTGTAAATAGATTCTGCAATAATCAAATCGAAAAATTGAATTCATAGAATGACAGATACGAACAGAGGTACCACCACTTCCACTCGACGATTGGCACATATGGTTTTATTCCACGAATGGACAGTGTCTTTTACTTCCCTCAGCTTATTGGACTGTATATTTGTCCATTCTTCCTCCTAATGTTTATTCAAAACTAATTTAACAGTCGATACAAAGTCAGATACCATAACACACTGTGTGACTGGAATCTGACTTGTAGCCTTCTTTGCCGCTTCGTCAGCTTTTGTGTTTCCTGAAATTCTGCAATGCCCAGGTACCCAGAAAAATTATACTTCAATGTCCCATGGCTGAAGTCTGTGTTTGGAACACAGAATATCTTCATCCAAGGGATTTTTAGAATACATATCCTGGATAGCCTGTAAAGCACTTTTGGAATCAGAACACAAAAGATGGTGATGGAAACCAGATGGAACGGTATTAAGACCTTTTAAAATAGTAAAGAGTTCGGCAGAAAATACACTATAAGCTGAGAGTTATCCATACATATATGTCCGACCGGATGAGTAATATGTGCAACCAACTTTATTGTCCAGTTTAAAACCAACTATCTATGAAAATAATTTCACAAGATGGGTATTCATCAAGTGAAACTCTTGACGATACACTACTTCAGGAGTGTTGTGCATGATGAACCTGGACAGTAAAAAAATCAAAAGTAGGCATTTGAGTGAGCCATGGACGAATAAAACATGAAGCGTACTCATTCATTGGAGGAAGTACAAGTCCTATATTGTCAAGGATCCTAGAGCGATTCTGATGATATTCATATCATTCAACCAAACGATTTTTAAAAACAATACCGTAAGCTGGATATGGTTTGAAGCTCATACTATTAATATATGTTATTCGTAGTTGGTGTCTTTGTCGAGAAAAAGATGGTTCATCAGTCTCGGCAAGTAAGCTAGAAACTGGGCTCGAACAAAATGTTCCAGAAACAATAAGAAGTGCAGAATTATGTACGGGATCAAGTATCTTAAAATGACTGATGGTCTTGCAGATGACTAGACTATGGAGCCATAATCAATCAGATATCGAACAGCAGCATGGTAAAATTGTAACATACAAGTCTTTATCAGCACCCCATCGAAAACCATTAAGAACTCATAAGATGTCAAGTGTTTTATTACACTGTTTTCAGGTCAGATAAATATAGAATCCAAGAGAGTCTTCGATCAAATAAAAGGCCTAAAAATTTAGCAGTTACAGCAGTTTGACCTATAAATTTATATTGTACTTATAAATTTTTTATAATTCTCAATTTTATTGTCTAGAATTTCGTTTACTCTATGTTTAATTAAACTTCAGTAAAATTACAATTGTAATTTTAAGTTTAAAGATTAATTTATATTGATTGAGAATTTATCAGAACAATAAAAGAATAAGATAATAATTAACTATTTATTTTTCATTACTCATTGTCATACATTTTATAAGGTATATGAATACTTCAAATATCTTCCAACCTGTACTTTGTCTAACAAATAAATTTATTCTCTGTTATCAAGTTATTTGTTAATGATGGAAGTTCAATTTTATTATTATACATTTTTCGGGCATTGTTAAAAATCAAAACACAACGTTTTAGCTTTGAGATGCATGCTTAGATATTAAGGTTGGTGGTATTCTTATTTAATTTTACTTCTTACATAGGCTTAGTTTTAGTTTCACGTTTCTTTAATTTTTAGTCACTTGATAATGGGAATTGATTCTTATTCCCGAAATGTCGTGTTTTGATTTTTAACACACAAATGATGGCAAATGTCCGAAAAATGTATAATAATAAAAAAATAATAAATACGTTACATTTCAGTTTTAAAACAAGAGAACTTAAATCCTGTCAATCCTGACCAAGATTGTAGTCTATTTAAAACAAGCTGAAGGGCTCTTTCGGCAGTTGCCATACCACAAGTTTGCCACATATATAGCAAAATCATCAACAAACAGAGAACAGTGACAGGGCATTGCACGTTACCGGTAATACTATTGATTACCACAGCAAACAGGGCCATGCTCAGCACACTACCCCGAGGGACACCATTTTCTAAATGATAACAATTAGACAACTTAGTTCCAACACAAGCTCTGAAATATCTGTTGCTAAGGAAGTTTTTTATAAAAGCAAGAATATTGTCATTTACACCCTACGATTTAAAGTATTCAGAATTCACCTTCACCAAATTATATCATAGGCCTTCTCCAGGTCTGAAACACTATTAAAATTGTCTGATGCAAAAAAAAAAAAAAAAAATGTATGGCAGACTCTAATGAAACCAGCTGGTCAGTAGATGATCGACCCCCCCGTCTAAAGCCATTATTACAAAGCAGCCAGTTACTTTCGAGGAATCAGACAAGGTGCCAATTCACTATTCTCTCTACCAGCTTTGTAAAGCACACTAGTGAGAGAAATTTGTGTGAGAGAAGCACACAAATGAGACGGTAATTGCCTGGTTCAGTAATAGGAATTACTGTAGCCGCCAATCAAGCATTGTGAAAACATTACACCTCAAATATACAATTGTATATTTTTGACTATGGTATCTGGAAAATGTTTTTTTTAATCAACAAATTGGTGAAATCCATTACACTTTTCTTAACTTTCATATAACCCATCTATAATGTCCTTCAAGATAAAAATATATATCCCTAGTACTCAAATACTCTAATAGCTTCAAGAGTCGGAAGAGTACAAGATTTAGTCAACAAATGGGATTTATAATATAAATAAATAGATAATAAATATTGATGTAATAAGGAAATTTGTTTTATACAATACTATTTATTAATACCATTATGAATTACACATATTAGCAATTCTATTTGGCTAGCCTTATCTTTTTCTTGAAAATCTTCAATTAATATTTAATTTATCACAATATAAATGTTTCTTTGATTTCGTTAGTCCAATTCAATTCTTCCGAGTAGAAATAAATTGAAAGAATTAACTAATGCAATTAACTTACTTAAACTATATGAATGATTAATTTGTGAAATGTAGTTATTATGAGATGAATATTATTTTAATGTCTTTTTGAAATTTTAAATAATCGATTGGCCAGTTCACTTACCAAATGAAACGCACATATTCTATTCACAGACATGGTACAGTAACTAGTACTTAGGTAATACAAATTCCAATCCTCTTTTTCTTTATTATTATTATTATACGTGATTATTGATCGATCATTGTACTGAATTTTTTAACAAAACCAGTCCTCCAGTCATTCTTTTTTTATTCTCTTGGTTTTCATGCATTCTTGTTATCAATCCCTAAACCAGTCTTCTTCTTTTCCTTCTTCCATTAACAATAATTGTTTTACTTTATTATTCAATTTGTCACTATTATTACATGTCATATTATATATTTACAAATGGAAATTATTATGATAATGTATGATATGAATGTTTTTATGTTAACGGATTATATAGTATGAAATACTACATTATTTACAATTTTATTTTTGTGAGATGAGATTTTATCATTTTATTTATAACTGTGGAATTTCGTATCATCACAGACTTGATAGAAAAGATGAGAAGGATCTAACCCAAGACAACATGAAGAAAGGTATAGATCTAGCTATAAAATATCTTTACTTTATAACACAGAATATACGTGTGATTTTGGTGTCAGCTTAGCCTACCAAGTACTGTATTTGTCAATCATGTTGATCCATACGGTTTTTAACCTTCTATTCTAAAGCTTTACACAAAAAAAGAAATACAATCATTCATTTTGCTTGTAAGAATAGTTTATTGTTTTAATGTGTTCATGAAAAGTTTCAGGAAAAGATCCCTTAAGGTAAAAGTCATGAATATTTTGAAAATGGAATTTTGAAAGCCACAATGAAAAATTGGCTAAAGAAATTATTTCTTTCAACTGATATTTATTGATAATATTCAAAATTTTATAGACATTAAAAGTTGATTCCGCTTCCTTTTTTGACTACTGATTATTGATTGATTTCTTATATAACAAAAAGAGCATATTTCTAAGGTTTCCTTTTACTTCATTTTTTAAGTACAGAATTGAAATTTATCTTATAAGTATGCCTTCGATTGCTCATTTTTAGAATCAAAGTGATTATTTTATTTTCATAGGATTCAGATTTTAGATAAAATATTGGAACTGACCCATACCATTATTAAATATTTACTATTCAATAGTAAAGGGAAAATTGATGAAATATCTGCATGTTAAAAACAAAACTCTACTTACGGAATAAATATAATCAGAAATTATTTGAGTTTTATACCTGCGATGTCGTTTCAGTAAATCCATTCGATGGAATGCAACACCACATATCTCACAAAAAAAATTGCCGAATCTATCATCTCCAGTGTAAACAGAGCCTGCAGGTGAGGCATCAAGGTGCGGATGTTTCGCTCGCCCATGTTCACGAAGCAAAGTCACATCCCAAAACATTTCACCGCACACATCACATTCAAATGGTGAATCTCCAGCATGAATACGCGAGTGTGAGGCTAAAGCTTTTTCTCTTGCAAAACCAACGCCACAATGTTGGCATACGTAAGGGCGACTCTGATCAACGACAGGCCATCGTGGAACTTGATGGACAATATCTGCATTGCGCGACATCTCTGACAGTAACCGCATATCTTCATCCACATAGTTATGGGTTTTGGATGTTGAGATTTTATTTCCCTTTTTCATTATTCGGTGCTTGCCTGTAATTTTTTTAAAAGAAATCGTTTTAATTATTATACAACTTATGCATTATACTGACACCATTTCAGTTTTAGGTGAAAAAAAAAGTTAATAGATTTTATTACCAGCAATGTTAAAATATTCAACTAAAAAGTTTGAAACTATTATAACAGCTTCATTCAATACTGATTTAAAAAAAAATAAAAATTTTAATGTTTGGTCTTAAAAAATTTGTTAATTTTTATTTTTGCTGTTATTTATCTCTGTAATGACTTTTGAGAGTTTAACTAAATATATTTGATCTACAATCCAGACTAAACAAGTTTGAAAACTGGAACATTTTGACATTTTAGTGTTGTTGAAGAAAAATGTCAAAACTATTTATGTTACGCAACAATAAAAACCCAGTTAAACAATATTCACAATTATTAATAGTAATTGGCAGTAACTGATAAAAAATTAAATTTATTAGTAGTAATTGGCAGTAACTGATAAAAAAAATAATAATAAAAAATTTAAAAAAATAAAATAAATTAATTAATATCATTCATCCTTGTATTTAGCTAAATGTAGGGACTTGTTTTCATATTTTGTGAATTAAATTAAACTAGAGACTTGTTTGGTGTCATTTTAAATATATATGTGGTGATAATTTTTCACACGTGGTGGGAAAAACTTTAAAAACCAAACGCAAATTTTCAAATTTGTGGAGAAAAAAGTAGTTTCAAGAAAAAACCTAACAATCTTATGATTACATTTTTTTTTTTAAATGGTAGTAGTTGCTGAAATTTATTAAAATTTACTTATGTAATAATCAGAATATGATGTCAGACCAATGATTGTAGATTTTTGAATCTACATCGTCTAAAAATCATTATGTTAAACCTAGAACAAGATGTTCATATGATTCTATATTATAATTTCAAATGATTATTGTATTACAACATGTTAAATAGAGGTTACACTCATAATTATTTTCATAAATTAAATACAGTAGACTCACAATTATCCAGCCTATGTTTTGATGTAAATAATATCAATTTCCACAAATTTAGCCTATTAAAAGAGTTAATTTACAATACTTTTTGGTCATAAGCACCTGATCAAATATATGCTCATACCAATAATATACACTTTCTGCATAGTTTTTATATCCCAAGTAATTATACTGTCTTGCCTTTAGAATGGTTTTACTGACAAAGTGATCACTGTAACCATGTTAGCAACCCACACAACTTTTATAACAACTGTACAAGAAAATTACTGCTTTATTATTTTACAAAACTGAACAGAAGCTATTTAAATTAATCATTTGCGATGTTCAGTTTTTATTAGTGCACTCTTTTTTTGATTTACGATAAATTGTGTAATTTTATAACTGTTAAACAAGAGTGCAAATACAATAAAAATTTACAAACTAATTTCATTACCTGATTTTTTTTCAGCTTTCATGTCACAGTGATCCGGACTGAATTCACTGGTAGAACTAACACTATTTTTTTTAGGAACAAGAGACTTCTTGCGCCTCCCTTTATGTGCATTTGATGGCTGATTTTGTTGAGGAATATCATCATCATCATCTTCCATAGCCGATCGATCAGGTGCATAAGCGTGGATTCTCATATGGTTTACAAGATCACACCTACGACGATACTTCGCTCCACAAAGATTACAGTCTGAAGAAATCATGATTGATATTACAGTAATAGTTATATGTTTGATATTCACATTATTTTTAAACAAATCACATTTCTAATATTAATAAAATGTTTTCACGTGATCTTAATTATGTTATTTTCTAAGTACAAGTACACATTCTGGGTTCAAAATTGTGTTTAAACAACAAAATTGTTACAGTTCACAAATTTAGTTTATCTTTAAATAAATTATAGGAATCAAAATAACAAGTACTATTGTGTATTGATGTACTGGTATTGTTTCTTCGAGTCCTATGAATTCTTTTTATTTCAATCTAGTACTTAAAAGAAGAGAAAAATTGAGTAATTTTATTTCGTACTGCCAGCTGCAAAAGTATGGATTTGCGAATTTGGACATTAATCTTTTCACTGCTGGGGTAATTGCTATCATCGTGAATACTCTATGCACTTGATTAGTGTTGTAATCTGTTGTCTACTTAAACTATAAGAGATATATGTTAAATATAGAACTTAACTCTCGATATTTAGGAATAATCGATAAATCTAAGACAAACACAATGTGAGTGAGTTATAACCTTTATTTTGGTTTGTTATTTGCTTGTGTGTGGCTTTGTTTACAAATTTTTGTTATCTATGTTAGTGATAAATGTTAATTTATGATTTTACAATATAAATACTTGTAATTTACACCATAATTAAAATCATTACGTTATTTATTTTTTTTTTTTGTATCTGTCCATTGCTATTTAGCTAAACTTTTAGGTTAGAAATGTGTGACTGTGATTTTCTTTGTGAATAAGATATTTTATACTTGATTATGAGTCAGATGATGACTTTTTAGTAACAAGTGATAATATAATATGCTATAACAATTATTCACCAGATGAATCCGATGATTCAGTTAGTAGGCAGGATGATAGGCCTAGTCCTATTCTACAGCCTATGGATAATACAGAAGTGTTTTCTTGGGTGAGTGACACTTTTCATCCTTCTGTTCATAGACTTGATGAAAGTTTATCTGGTGCATCATACAATTTTCTTCAAGATGATGCAGAATATCCTATTTTGAACTTATTTTTGATGAAGATGTACTTACAAAAATTGCTATTGAAACAAATAAATATTACAAAGATGTGGTTAAAGCAAAGCTACAATCACAATTTTTAGGACTTCAAAAGTGGGTTGAAACATCTCTAAATGAATTGTATGTGTTTATTGCATTATCTTTTTTGATGGTATGCAACAAACATCTTACCATATATGAACATTGGTCAACATATCCTCTTTATAGTCACCAATTTTTGGAGAAGTTATGCTCAGAGACAGATATATTCTTTTTCTTAGTATGTCACATTTTTGCAACAATAGTCTCCCAAACATTTCAGACAAATTGTTCACAATTAGGTTGGTTATAAAAAGTGTAATTACCCAGATGTTTAATTTAACAGTGTTTTAATTGTGCAATTAAGTGTTTTAACAGTGAATTAAAAATATAATTGGGGTTTTAATATATTTCTAACAAAACATGTTTAGAAAAAAGTAAATGATATACTTGTTACTTGATATACTTACAACATTCACATTACAAACTAATACAAGCCTTCTATATAAAAACAAGCTTTAAGGTACAAACTTACTTGGATACATACAACGATAGGAATTATTTTGGTAAGTAAAAATATGTCAGACTAAATATTTATTGTACAATAAATAGTATTTAAAGTCTAGAACAGTAATCGATACAAGTGCAGAAATTGACTAGCACTGGTAGGTAGGGCATATACTTTGTAGCAGTGAAAAGGTTAATATAAAACTAACCAAGTGACCTAAAAACATATTTGACTATACCATAATTTTCCTTGTTTAATTCTGCGTTGATTGATATCAAAGTCGATTTTGTATTTTAATGCTATATTATTTTTATTGCAATTGGAGCAAAAAAGTACAGTTTTTCAACTTTTCAGAAGTATCTACTTTAAAAATTCATAATTCGTACGTATTTATTGTAAGATCACTACCACATTTGTATATAATGTTTATGCAAATGTTTTATATGGAATAAGATGAAAAGAAGTTGTTATCAATATCATATGAGTACTTTTTTCATCACAGAGTTATCCTACAAATTTGATTATTAGTGCTTCGTGTGGCTCTTTGTCATAGTTATACCACAGTTATAATCCATAGGTGTGAAAAATATAATTATGAATCAATATTTTATATAGATTCTTATTTAACAACGAAGTTGAGTCCACCAGATCATTAATCATTTAGCAGTCAAAACGAGTTTCTATTATCTCTGTTCATATAATATAGTGTCACAGCGTAAGGTTACAAGTCTATAGATTAAATAATCAATTTCATATCAAGCTATTTTAGTATAAATCCAATTGAATTTTGACAAAATAATTTTGAGATTAATTAATTTAGAAATATTTGGTTCAGGAAGTTTCTGAAATTACAGGGGTAAAATCAACATATATTAAATTTATTCGGGAGTAAAGGTATTAAAGGTACCTAAAGAGAGTTTTATAAAAAAAAACAACTATATATTTTAGAAATAAATCATGAAATTTTTGACCAAATCAAGAAAAATAGACTTGAGAAATGAATTTATTCTCACTAATAAGATCAAGACGAATTTGAGCGTTTTCTCTGTACAACTCTCGATACGTACCCTAAAGACATTTTAAAAATAGCAACGATTTAAAATAATGTACATTCTAAAGTTGTATGACAATTTAAAAAATGCATTTAAACAACAATTATTAATAACAATGACTTTGAAAATTCAGAGAAAAGATAAATTGACTTGAAAAGGGTTTTAGATATTAATCTTTATAGCCTACTAAACAAAAATTTTACCAAAATCACTTGAGCTAATCTCGAGATGTACCAATTTTAGTACAGGAGAACTCCAATTATCCTCATCAGATTGAGAGAGAAAAAATCGGGCACATCGTACTGCAAGCAATGATTATGAAGGAATCGCACGCAGTAGTTGACCCTTCTAACTGCGAACATAGTGTAGCAATAGCGAAGGGCGTGGGGGGGAGGGAAGCGATGACTCACACTGCCTTGCCACCCTGCTACTGTCTCTCACTACAGTCTATTAATAGTCAGTCGGTCAGTGCTTCTTCAACCTGCCAAGTGAATTGATATGTTGAATCTTTCGTTTTCCTTAGTGTTTTGATTATCGTGTGCAGTACTATGAGTTCTAAGGGGAAACGTGTGGTGTTATCGTTGGCTGATAAAATTAAAATTATTATTGGACAAAGATGTCTCAGGTAAACATTTAGCCGAGGTGTACAAAGTGGAAACATCAACGATATCAGACATTAAAAAAAATAAATCCTCCATTGTAAACTTTGTATACGTCCTCAAGAATGAAGATGGAAGTTCATCGAGGAAGTCTTGAAAACAGCAGAGAATAAAGAACTGGAAGAAGCGGTGTTTTAGTGGTTTTTGCATCAGCAAACATTGGGGAACGAGGACTTCACTACCGGGCCAGACGAGGGGCTGACTGCGAGTGAGGCATTCGCAGGCCTAGACACCGCGTTTAAATGGATGGAGCAGCAACCAGAGTGTGATACCTGCAACTGCTCACCGTCAAACGGATGCGAGACTTGGTGGCGCGGAAACGATTTAAGGCAGCAAAACAGCTGACTCTGCCTGGTATGTTAAAAAAATAATGTATTTTACTGTGATTTAGTATTGTTTGTCAATATTACATAATGTAAACATTGTCATTGACATTGTTTTTTCAAAATAAATACCGTAAATGTTCTCTATTGTGTTTTGTTTACATATTTTTCCTAAAAACGGCCTTTATTATAGATAAATCCAATTACTGTATCCGGATTTTTGATTATCCGGATCGGGTCCGGTCTCAATTAATCCGTATAATTGGAGTTCTACTGTATTGTTTAATTTCATTATGTTGTTCATTTTCTCTAGACTAATATTGTGCTTCTCAGAATTTGTTATAAGGTTCAGTTGGTTTGGGGATTATATTTTAACAATTACATAACAAAATTTAGAGAAAATCGAAATTATGTTTTTTCTCTTTATAGCAGGAACATTTACATACAAAAAATTAACAAAGAGTTAAAAAAGAGGCAAAAATCATTATGATGAATGATGGCATTTTGCTTCAAACAAAATATCAAGAAAGGATATATGTTTTGGTTTTATTAGTTTACTTTTAAATTTGTTATGCTTTATATTATATTCAATGATTAAATTTATTTATAATATAAAAGGATCAGGTACTTGCCTTTTATCTCAACCCCCTCCGAAAAATAAAAAAATGCATGCAAACATTTATTTTAGCAAATAACAATGATGAAAACATTTATTTTAGAAAATAAGAACTACAGTATCTCAGGTTTTGAAGGCGAAAACCTACAATTGCCGCCAACAAACCCTCGAAAACATTCTCTCGAGCAACGTCCTTGTATCAAATGAACGCTGCCAAATACAACTCCAAATGATAACGTGCAGTGTCTCGGTTTGTTTCGCCATTTTGCGGATCCCCACATGCTTTCAACAGTCTGAGTGTGAGCTCTGGTTGTTGGGTAGACAACATTGTATTTATGGTTGACTTTGAAATTCTCAAAACCTGCCTTCTCGAGTTATGTAGAATAAGGTCTGGCCAGGTAACTATATATAGAAGGTATGATCAAAAAATACAATGAATAATTTTATTACAAACAAAGTAATAACCTTACATCACATTTGAATTATTCTCCTTCAAAGAACTCTCCTTGGCTAGAAATGCACTTATCCCAACGTTGATTCCATGTCTGAAAGCATTTCTGGAAGGCTTCTATCAGAAGGTCCTTCAGCTGCTCCGTTGTGGACCTCTCAATGTCGGGAATGGTGTCAAAATGTTTCCTTTTACCACAATTTTTTATTTTTGGGAATAGCCAGAAGTCGCATGGTGCTAAATCCGGAGAGTAAGACAGATGTGGACAGACAGAGACATTATTTTTGGCCAAAAATTCATGGATCTGGAACGAGGTGTGGCAGGTGCATTGCCGTAATGAAAGAAGAAACCATTGTCCCATTTTTCTGGTTTCTTTCTCTGTACATTATTTCGTAAAAGTTGTGGTACGCCCTTGTAATATTCGGAGTTTACAGTTGTTTCCCCTGGAACGAACTCTGATCGCCCTCACTATCAAAAAACAAAGAGCATGACCTTAACGTTCAACTTTGATTGACTTTGCCTTCTTAAGGCAAAGAGAATCGCCCATTTTTCACTGGGAACTCTGAATTTTCATCTCAGGATCATATCCATACACTCAACTTTCATCTCCAGTGGTGAGATGAAGTCTGGATCTGCTTTAAGACGATTCTTCAATTCCATGCAAACTGACCTCACTCTTCAGACTCTGGAAGCGGACTCACAAGTCACAACTTGTTCAAACTTGACACCAATTATCTCAAAAGGATGGAGTTATCGAACTTTTGACCTCAAATAAGTGTAGCATCAGCAGTTGTTTCAATAAAAATTCACTCATCATATTTTTTTATCACACCTTGTATAGAGGTGACCTAATCAGACCTAATAAAACAATTATTCAAAGAGGGTCGAGATAAAGAGAAGGTACCAAGGATCACAACTAAAACTTATTTAACACAAATATAATCATAATTTTACTTTATATACTTCAGAATATTGACATAATGTGGAAATTAATCACACCCTAAGATTAAAAAACCTGTTTATAATGAAAAATTCTTTTCATAAATTAATAAAACAATATATAGCTAAGCAGATCTAGCATAGACTATGACATACATTGTCGGAGGTTTGTTTTACAATACAGAGTGGGCAGGGAAAGGACTGGAGTATCTACAATCTCTGGCTAAAAACACATCTGTTGTTATCTACCACTTAACAATGTATGGAAACACTTGGATTTACAATCCATATACTTCTCTTAAATATTTAGCTTTTAGTTAATTATTATACTGAAGTACACTAATTAAAATAGTAATGATAGAAAACCCAATTCATGCTTTAGTTATAAAAAAAATATTATGGTTTTTAGGTGACAAACACATTGGTACAAAACGTTATGTAAAGCAGAATCGGTTCCTTCCCCATTATGCCAACCAACACCACATCTTTACAAACCACAGCTCATATAAGCTCTACTATTTTCTTAAACAATGGGTTTTTGTGGGCAGATTGAGTTCACGTCCATTACAAACTACTATGGTAGTGACAATCTGGGCCTTGTTTATCCGACCCAGGCTGTCATGTAAATAATATTAATTTGGATCGACAAATTTAGTCTTAAAAACCCCAGTTAATTCACAATACTTTTCGATCATAAATGCCTAATCGCACAGTACATAATTTTCAGTATTTTTTTATACCGAGTAATAATTATTGTAGTAGCTGGACGAGTGAGATGCACAACTTTTTTCATGTCTGTATCGTATGTACAAGAAAATTAAGGCTATATTAATTTACAATACTTAGTTAACACAAGATACTTAACACGACCGGTTGTTTATGAACCATTCAGTTTTTATTGGTGCCTTTTTATTTTTATTTATAATCAGTTGTGTAATTTCATATGTTACATATAAGTGACAAATACAATAAATATGTTGATAGATATATGTAATCTTTGTTGCATTCTTTAAATAAATGCTACAATTATATATATATTTGTCATTTTATTTAATTTTCCTTACATAATTAGGTCAAATAGTATTAATTCTTTGATCAAAGTCTATAAATGGAAGTTTGTAATATGCCATGAAATACTAGCCTACTAATGTTTAGTTAACACAAATTTAGATGTTTATTGGATAAGAACATTTGACAACATTTTACTCTCAAGATCCGGGTTTTTTGCTATTCGGCCCACGAACCGCCACATTAGGCCGGAAAGTTGTGAGCCTAATGTATTCATGTGACATTTTAATTTTTTATAATCAGTATTCTTGTATTTACCTTAATGCACTGTCATTTTTGTAAAACTCAAGATCACCATCATTGCTTTAATCTATCGTAATACTTTCTACTATGTTCAGGTTTATTACTTTTAATGTAAGAAAATAAGACTGACCATGAAGATCTTCTGAGGATTTGTGGGACACCATGTGGCTCATAAGAGTTGACTTCTTACTAAAACGTCTACTGCAGAAATCACAAGGAAATGGATGCATCTGGGAGTACAGATCTTGGTCCTGAGGAAGAGGGATCTCTACTTCATCATTGGCTTGTCCTGTATCTATCCTAGGCTTAACATCAGTTACTACAACTCTGAAATATGAAATACAGTTGTAATTGTATAAGATGTTTCATAAAAGTTTGTATAATAATGAGGAGAAAAATAACTTTCAATAATTAAAATATCACCTGTACATAGCTTCTAAGACTCTTGATTTCAATTGGCACCAGTTTGTTTCATAAATTCCTTTATACCATACAAATATTTGTAATATTAGGTTAGAGTTTAATAGGGTACATAGCCTATTAGGTTAGATTTTGTATGGACAGGAGACAGGCTTACCTTGGAACGTGGTCCTTCGTATTACCTAATAGAATACAAGTAAGAAAACACACACACAAAAACACTAAAGTTCTGAAATATTTTGTAAATACTGTTAACTGTCTCAATCAGTAGAGTATAAAAAGAACTCTGAATTGCTTTAATCTGGGATGGATCTGTGCTGAGTGTTGAACCGGATTTTTTTTAAGCCTAAAAAAGGGATAAAGGGAAAAGGATAAAATATTATTCAATTAGATTAGGGTTAGTGGGTTCTTTAGAGTTTGTGACCCATTGATGGGACAGTTCCCATCTTTGTTCTAAGGGGTTACATTCTGAAGGGAGTGATTTTATGATTTTTGTCATGAAGCATTTATCAAAAGTGACAACATTGTGGATTGCTGCATGTAGTGCAGTTGGTTTATCCATATCTATGATCTTCACATCATATCTGTGGCCATTCATCCTGGTGCTTAAGTTGTCTGTGGTTAGGCCAATATATTGAGCTGGGTAAAACCTGCACTTTAATTGGTAGATAACCTTTTTTGTTGTGCATGTGTGATGGCGTTTAATTTTTAATTCTTTTTTACTAGAGGAACTATTGAAACTGTTGGATGGAATATGTATTTTGCATCTTGGTATATTGCATGGAAAAGAACCGTAGTGAAGGTTAGGTTGTTTAATTGTGTTGGGATCCGGAAGCTTGGGGTGAATTAACATACATTTCAGATTTGTGGGCTCTTTACACAAGACTCTGGGAGGTTCTAAGAAGATTCTTGGTATGGTTGGAAGCTTGTAGAATTTTGAAGCCATCTTTCAGTATGTTGTTTAATCTCTGTAGGCCTGGGTGATAAAATCAGTGACCAGAGAGATGGACAAGTTTTTTTTTTCTTCTTGGGTGAGTTTTGTGCCTAATGAATCTGATTCCTAATCAGTTTCTCAGGATAACCCCTTTTTACAAATGCAGATGTCATTTTTTGTTAAATTCATGTAAATCACTCTCCTTGGAACAAATCCTTTTGGCTCTGATTGCCTGGCTATAGGGAATGGTTCGTTTAGTATTCATAGGATGGCTGCTGTCAAAATGGAGGTATTGTAGGTGGTTTGTTGGTTTAACATGGATGCCAGTTTGTATTTTGTTGTCCTTCAGTTTTACATTGACGTTCATAAAGGTAACTTGTGAAGTCTTAGACACGGTCCAGGTGAAATTTAGTATAGAAAATTTTGAAAGACTTTCTAATAGTCTGCACCCCCTGCAATAAAACCCTAAGTAATGGTGAAAGTAAGATAATGTGTATATATATGAACTGGGTGTATGTCTATATGGATGATCGTTCTACCTACATCCCTTGCTACGCCAAAATATTACTACTTTCAAGGGAACTGGAACCAGTATAGTGGATTTGGTGCCAGTAGCTACTTATTAGTGACGACGTCAGCTCACGCCATTAAGCTGGCTGGGGGAGCAGTGATACCAACATTAGAGGTGAGTCGTTACTTTTCTTTTTTATGTCTAATAATTATATGTATTAAATGTTAGTAACAGGCCTACTGTTAGGAATAAAGTAAGATAGGAAGTTATCGATGTTACAATATGTACCAAGAGCGTGCTAACACTGGTGAAAGGGTGGCAGATCTCAGAGGAACCCTCACTTTCAGATCATAGATATATCCAATTTCAACTAGATACAGAGGTAAGTCAAGAGTCCTTTAGGAACCCAAGAAAGACTATATGGTCACAATATAAAGATGACCTTGCTAACAGAACATAAAGATAAACATTTCAACTAAAAAAGTACTGAAAAGTATATCAAAACTTATTTTTATTGTACACTATATTTTAAATACGGTATGTATGTACAACTACAGAAACACATAACTACAAAAGGCTTACAGTTAACATTTAATTGAAATAAAGTATACTAGACTTTAGTTAAGTCCTACAGTAATTTGTAAATTTACTAGTCTCATTTAAAAAAAGATCTAATGTCCTTTTGTGTTCTAGAATCATTGGTCTTTAAAAAAAAGTTATTTCTCACAACATGCAAATCAATGATTTCAGAACAGTTATAACATGAGTTTGCTTCAGCAAATGTTATATACTTGTGTAATGCATCTGCTGCTTCAACCCAGCTGATCCGTTACTTTTCTTCTATTTCTTCACAAACACATGAGAAAATGGTGAACTGACAGTTACAGTATAGACAAAGGGAAACAGACTGGTCTGAAACGATCGTCGAGCTCATCCAAAGGAAACCCGAAGCTCGCTGAACACTTCCAAAATACTAGGCCTACTGCATTGCCGAACTAAAACTTACATACAAGCACATTTTTGCCCGTAATAACATAAAACAAATTTATTATGTATGTACATACTATATATCCATGATGGTGCGTTCCGGACCATTGAATGCTGGACTATTGGAAGTCTACTATATAAAATTAGTTTTTACAATGTCACTTGTTTTATAGTTTTATGTTTTTAGATAAAAGTTGTGTGATAATAAAATGAAATAAATAAATAGATTGTGCAATAATTCAGAATGTTTAAATAAATAAAATATTCATACATACATATCCAAAAAATCTTTCATTTCCTATTAGTCAGTCTGTTTTAGAATCTCTTTTTTTCCCCTTTTTTTTCCATATGCTATAAAATTTATAAGTTTGAAACTATTTAGAGATGACTTAATGAATCGAAATAGCGTTAAAACAACATCATTGCAGGACTTGTGAATGCTGAGTTTTTTTGGTACGGCTGAACTTTGAATTAGCTGAAATGACTTAAGACTCAGCCTGCATTTAAACATCTGTTATCTTCAGTATGCAATTAGTTTTTTAAAAAACACATCATTAACTTTATTGGATCATTAAATTGAATCAATTGAATCAAATAACACTCACTTGTAGTAAGTAGGGATTACAGTTGAAATATTGATGATTATAAATAAAAAGTAAACAAGTTAAACAACAATACAACAGCTAATAATTGTCTCAATACTATCAACTTATTGTTATACAAGTAGTAGTTAGTAAACAATATAAACAGCTGTTTGTTATTGTATTCATTTGTAAAAAACCATTTTTATATGCTAAGTTACAAGGTGGTTTTTGTCCATTGCAGATTATATGCTAATATTGTTTTGTGTATAGTTTTTACAAAGGAAATTCTTTGCAAGCCACTGAAGAGTATACAAAATTTCTTAAACACATTGATAATTTTATTATTATATATATATATATATATATATATATATATATATATATATATATATATATATATATATATATATACATATATATATAAGTAAGTTTTTTTAGATCTGTGTATCTTGAGTAACTACTCAAGACATAGATCTGCCATGAAAACCATAACTTTGTTAAAACCATACATTTATATATTTAATACGTGGTACAAAAACATTGCAAAAACTTTCCCCAACATTGCTCGCCTATCTCCAAAACAAAATAAAAACTAACCGTCACCAAAAATTACATTTCGGTAGTTGTCAATAAAAAAGTGAAAATGAACCATGGATGCTGTGTTTGAAATACTATTAAGAGTCTAAACTTGTTTCTGTTGTGGCATAAACATATTCTAAGCTGTAGCATAATAAATCGAGTTTTTTAAAAATGGCTGTCAAAGTTCTTTTTTTTGCCAATTATTCCTAAACCAGAATTTTTTTTAACTTCCGATTTGGCATACATGTTTAAGCCATTAATTTTCACATTTCACTAAAATTTGAACAAAATTGGTAAAACTTAATAATTTGGCTGATTTTTTGTACACACTGGCATTTTTTGAGAAATGATAACCAATACATTTTGTTAGTGTCCATAGAGTCCTTAGCGTCCTTTTACATACAGTACTACCTCGTTTATCCGGACCTCATTCAACCGGATGTCCGGATTATCCGGATCGATCCGGAACAAAAAATAAAAAATTTAATCAAGAATAAAATAAAGCTTAAAGTTTCAAAATATTTTAATAATTACTGTATTTTGAATAACATTTTAAATAATATTTATAATATTTTGAAACTTTAAGCTTTTGCTTTATTTTATCCTTGAATATGGAGTTTCAACAATAAATATCTGCTATTACATTAATGTTGATAAAAACGTGATTTTCTCAACACTACAGTGTCGCCTCGAGGTATTAGGGCGGGTTGTTGATGCACTAGGAAGAGAAAGTGGAGGAGCAATGACCTCTGCATCACCATCCCCCTACCCCGATGCGGCATGACAGTGACCTTGTCTATTGTCTATGCCGGCGGGTAGTCTATCAGTATCACGTGCTAGCGACCGGAATGCTGTGTCGTGTTTAGTATCTTTACATTTTTTATTGGATACGGTAAATAGTATTAAATCAGGGTGTCTAGCGACTGGGAAAATCGGGAAAACCGGGAAAAGTCAGGGAATTTGAATTTTCTGGAAAAGTCAGGGAAATGTCAGGGATTTGTTTAAAAAACCGGGGAAAAAAATAAAGAATGCCTGATATTTTAGAAAGTGTAATACAATGACGTTGCCTGTAACGGTCCTTAAAGAAAATGTACAACTGTGAAATAAATACAAACCAGGTGCATGTTTACAACGCATCATGTCATTTTTACAACTTTATTGTTGTCGGGTTGCTAAGACTCAAGGGTGTAAATCAGTAAATGTGAACATTTTGTCACATCTTAAAGCGGTGCCGCCAGCTTTTGGAACCCCCGTTCTTTTTTTTGGCAGTTGGCACATCTCATCCCCAGTCGGGAGTATCGAGGACGTGAATGAGAATCGGCATAGTATTTAGAGGTGGGCGTTGTTACTGCTATTTATTTATATTCGTGTGTTAGCGTTTGCGCGTGGAAATGGCGACAAAACGAAAAGTAATGTGCTTACAATGGCCCAAAAAAAAGACGCATTGAATCGTATAGACAGGGCCACATTGAAACGTCACACCAAATTAAAACAAAGGAAGATAAATGACTTTTTTGTAAATAACTAAACCCTGTGTAAATTAAAAGCATGTGTAAATATTTCAGGTGTGTAAATAAAATGTTTTTCGTCATTTACAGTACATTGTGTAACTTCGTGTATTGTGTAAATTGAATGACTGTGTAAATATTGTGTTTTTTCATGACTTATAAATGGTAAGTTATCATTTTATATTTCGTTTTATTTATCTTTCTATAATTTTGGATTATCCGGATTTTTGATTAACCGGATCACTTCCGGTCCCAATTAGTCCGGATAAACGAGGTTGTACTGTAAGTAAAATTTGACTTTCTTCCACTTCAGGAAACTCAGCATTTTTCAGAGCTTCATGATCGCCTGGTTAATTAAAAGATATCATGAATTTTTTTCATGTTACTCAAAAGGTCATAAATTGTTGATCTACCTAATAGTATTTATTAAATGTATATAAAATATAGTACTTCCAACAGTATAAGATTAAACAACACAGTGAAGGAAGACTTCAAAATTCTACAAGCTTCCAACCATACTAAAAATCTTCTCACAGAACCTCCCAGAGTCTTGTTTAAACAGTCCACAAATCTGAAACATATGTTAGTTCACTCCAAGCTTCCAGATCCCAACACACCTAAACAACCTAACCTTCACTACGGTTCTTTTCCATGCAATATGCTAAGATGCAAAATACATCTTCCGTCCAACAACTTCAATAATTCCTCTAGTAAAAAAGAATTTAAAATTAAAGGCCATTACACATGCACAACAAAAAAGGTTATCTACCAATTAAAAAGTGCAGGTTTTGCCCAGCTCAATATATTGGTCTAATCACAGATAACTTAAGGGCCAGGATGAATAGCCACAGACGTGATGTGAAGATCATGGAAATGGAGAAACCAACTGCACAACATGCAGCAATCCACAAAGTTGTCACTTTTGATGAATGCTTCACGACAAAAATCATAAAACACTCCCTTCAGAATGTAACCTCTCAGAACTAAGAAGAAGGGAACTGTCTCATCAATGGGTCACAAAATCTAGCGAACCCCGTAACCTTAATCTTAGATGAATCATCCTTTATTCCTTTTCCCAACAACTTTATAATTATTTTTTTTTAAATCTGTGGATCAATTTTCCCAGATTAAAACAATTCAGTCTTCTTTTTATACTCTATTGATAGAGAAAAAGAACCATGTTTATGAAACATTTCAGAACCTAAGTGTTTTTTTGTGTGTTTTCTTACTTATACTGTATACTATTAGGTATACAAGACATTATAGGTACCAAGGACCAATACTTTCCAAGGTAAGCCTGTCTCCTGTCCATACAAAATCTATTGCGATAAATACATAATTTTTTTAAGTTCAAGTTTTTCCTATCTTTAAACAATTTATAATAAGGTTCTTCAATATAACCTTTTCCATAATTAATTTAATTGTCCTTTAAAGGGATATGCAAAACAATTGTCCAATGAAATAAATTAATGAAAGTTACTAATTTTCTACTATTTGATAATAACGTGAAATATGTATCTATACTGTTCTTATAATTATTATCTTCAAAATGAATGTTAAACACACTTTGTCTTTGAAATGTTTTAGTTTTGTTAAAAGTTTTAATATAGGCGTCTATACCAGGACACAATCACTGACTTTATTTAAACTCAGGTAAAAACTAACTGTTTTTTGTCTGGATCGCTCTTGTTAAAACGTCGCTCTGTAAGATGGTATGAGGCGATCCGCCTGATGAGAAGGTCCCGCAGTGACGAGAGAGTCAACACGACCACTCTCGTTGGACAATGAAGAGCTAGTACCACTCCTCTGAGTTGCAAAGACCAGTTTAACTAAAAAATGTTATAATTGATGGATCCTTTGGGTCAATAGGAATAACCTGACAATTATATTGACACATTACTATACTGCACTCAATTAATTTTGGGGAAAAACTAGGACTTCTTACAATTATTTACTTATTTTATAATAAAAGTATAAAGTTTAGAATGTCTTTAATTGAATTTATTTTTAATATAATATTTAAACTTTCCCATTCATACGAATTATTTACTCAGGATTTTATAACATTTACCAATTTCAAAACACTGTCTGTCCATCCATACAAGGCTTCGAATATACGATCATAATACGAGATGACACAAGTTACCCGACACCATATCTCACTTACGTCACAAACTGAACCAAGTACTAACCCCAAAAATGTGAAATGTTACGAGAGAGAGAGAGAGAGAGAGAGAGAGAGAGAGAGAGAGAGAGAGAGAGAGAGAGAGAGAGAGAGAGAGAGAGAGAGAGAGAGAGAGAGAGAGAAGAGAGAGAGAGAGAGAGAGAGAGAGAGAGAGAGAGAGAGAGAGAGAGAAGAGAGAGAGAGAGAGAGAGAGAGAGAGAGAGAGAGAGAGAGAGAGAGAGAGAGAGAGAGAGAGAGAGAGAGAGAGAGAGAGAGAGAGAGAGAGAGAGAGAGAGAGAGAGAGAGAGAGAGAGAGAAGAGAGAGAGAGAGGAGAGAGAGAGAGGGAGAGAGGAGGGGAGAGAGAGAGGAGAGGAGAGAGGGAGAGAGGGAGAGGAGAGGAGGGGAG